>JAFEMH010005920.1:0-143692 GCA_022495995.1 Adenophora triphylla var. japonica
GAAAAAGGTGGCAATCAAGGGATTCCCACTTGCTTTTCTCTCATATATTTCGCCTTGAGAACTTCGTTCTTTGTGATCAAATTCCTCCCTTAAACGAGAGAGGAGGGTTCAATTTATAGGACCTTTGGAAATGTCATACATGTCCGCGCGGAGGGTTCCCCCGTGAGGGCGTGCACTTTGTTCATCTCGAGGCTGAGGCTTTGGGACGGGAGGAATAAAATTCAAAATATCGGCGAAATTGTTTCTTCAACTTCTTTGTTTCGGGATTTTCTTAATTCTTTTGCTTTTTTGGATTCTTTTTTGGTTTAACTTTATAATGGCAAACCCCTAACCTACTCTTGCTTGGTTAGGAAGGTTAGAGATTGTTAGAAATGTTAGAAATGTTAAAACTTGCGTTAACTTTCTAACGAAAAAAACTACCAAACTCAAATTGAAGCACTTCACCTGGTAGCCCTCGGCGACGGTGTTTTTCGAAGGAAACGGGGTCGTCGATAAGAGTAAGGCTCCATATTTGATGAGGATGATCAAGTGATCGAGTGGGCCGAACCTATTCAATAGGCTACCTACGTATCCCGAATGGGAATCAAGCCAAGATCGTAGTTCGGGCTCTTTGACCACAGGAATGATTGTTTTTAAGGTATCAACTTTGGAATGATGATGGCGCTTTTAGGCGCCTTGGACCTTCTCGAAGATGATGGCGTTTTAGAGTGCCTCCCGAACCTTGAAGATGGCGTTTTTAGGTGCCCTCGGAACCTTGATGGTGGGGATAGATGGTCACTCCGGGGGACTTTCTTGCTTCGAAAGGATCGGTCTTACGTCTGGCTTTGCCCGAAGGAAAGGATGACCATTTTGGTCGAGTGGAAATTTGGACCTAATGATAGGCTACCTACGTATCCAGGTTGTGGAATCATAGCCGGCCGTAGTTCGAAATTTACTCGAGATTTCGTTGGCTTAATTTGAGGGAAAATCGGACCATTATTCGTTGGGGGAAATCGATCTTTTGCACGTTTCTTGCCGCCGGGATGATTTTGATGAAAGATACGGAGATTCCGTTATCTTTCTCGGGGAGATCGGTCTTACGTTTCTTTGCAAGGGGACGATTTTGATGAAAGAAACGGGATTCCGTTATCTTTCTCGAGGCACTCGGTCTTACGTTTAGCTAGGGAATTTCTTTTGAGAGGTATGAACCTAAATGGGAACTTAGTTCGGGAGTATGAACCTAAATGGGAACTTAGTTCAGGAGTATGAACCTAAGTTGAGGTTCGGTTCGGGAGTATGAACCTAAATGGAGACTTAGTTCGGGAGTATGAACCTAAGTTGAGATTTGGATTCGGGAGTATGAACCTAAATGGGAACTTAGTTCGGGAGTATGAACCTAAGTTGAGGTTCGGGAGTATGAACCTAAATGAACTTAGTTCGGGAGGCTATTTGAAGGTGTTCTTCTGGCTGGGGAAGACTCGGGCTTACGAGAACCATCGGGAAGAAAGGTGATCAATGTCGGTCAGTGGATGGACCAAGGATTGGTATCGGGGTCACAGGATTGACTATTTTAGGAAGTCGCCTTATGATCGACTATTTTGGGAGTTTGCCTGACTTATTTTGGGAAGTCGCCCTAAGGTTTGACTATTTTGGGAAGTCACCCTATGATAGACTATTTTGGGGAAGTCGCCTAAGATCGATTATTTTTCGGAAGTCGCCCCCATGGTTTGACTATTTTGGGAAGTATGCGCGTTTTTGGGAAGTCGCCCTAAGATCGATTATTTTCGGGAAGTCACCTAATGGTTTGACTATTTTGGGAAGTCACCCTATGATCGACTATTTTGGGAAGTCGCCCTATGGTTTGACTATTTTGGGAAGTCGCCCTATGGTTTGACTATTTTGGGAAGTCGCCCTAATCCGACTGCTTTGGGAAGTCGCCCTATGGTTTGACTATTTTGGGAAGTCGCCTATGATCGACTATTTTTGGGAAGTCACCCTAAGGGTTTGACTATTTTGGGGAAGTCGCCTATGGTTTGACTATTTTTGGGAAGTCACCCTATGGTTTGACTATTTTTGGGAAGTCACCACTAAGGTTTGGCTATTTTGGGAAGTCGCCCTATGGTTTGACTATTTTTGGGAAGTCGCCCTATGATCCCGACTATTTTGGGAAGTCGCCACATGGTTTGACTATTTTTGGGAAGTCGCCCTATGGTTTGACTATTTTGAGGAAGTCACCTATGATCGACTATTTTTGGGGAAGTCGCCCTATGGTTTGACTATTTTGGGAAGTCGCCCTAGATCGACTATTTTTGGGAAGTCGCCTATGGTTTGACTATTTTTGGGAAGTCGCCACTAAGATTTTGACTTTTGGGGAAGTCGCCCTAAGATGCGACTATTTTGAGGAAGTCGCCTATGGTTTGACTATTTTGGGAAGTCGCCACATGGTTTGACTATTTTTGGGAAGTCGCCCTATGGTTTGACTATTTTGGGAAGTCGCCACTATGGTTTGACTGTTTTAGGAAGTCACCTAAGGTTTGACTATTTTGGGAAGTCGCCTATGGTTTGACTATTTTGGGAAGTCACTGCACATGTAAGTCTATTTGCATTTTTGGGAAGTCGCCCTAAAGTTTTATTGTTTTGGGGAAGTCGCCTAAGATTTCGACTATTTTGGGAAGTCGCCCCCTATGTCTATTTGTTTTTTGGGAAGTCGCCACCTAAGATTTTATTGTTTTGAGGAAGTCGCCCCCTAAGATCGACTATTTTTGGGAAGTCGCCAGAGTCTGTAATCCGACCCACATGTTTTTTGGGAAGTCGCCCTAAGATTTGATGATAATGTTCTTTTAGAAAAGTAGTTGACTAAGATATGCTTTCATACAGTCTTTGTGCTTACAGCATGTAGTTGGAAGAGGCCCGAGGCTACGGGCGATGTTGATGAAGAGTTGTTAAGTTCTTTGTTCGTGGGGACGGTTTTATGGCGACGATTTGCTTTGTCTTTGGAAGCATGTTTGACTTTGAAGGAGGAGTTTGGTTGAGTGCGCATCTTCTTTGGTGATCGTCGACCTTGTAGAGGTGGTTGAGCTTGTATTCACATTGGGACTTCTTGCTTTTGAGAACTTGGTGTCTCGGCCGCATTGTATTGGAGAGCTTGGCGTCTACGACCTTCTTGCCTTGGAGAACTTGGCGTCTCGACCGATTTGTATTTGAGAACTTGGCGTCACGGCCGGATTTGTATTGGAGAACTTGGCGTCTCGGCCGATTTGTATGTGAGAACTTGGCGTCTCGGCCGACCTGGCGGCATTTGATTTGCATTTGAGAACTTGGCGTCCACGACCAGCTGTATTTGAGAACTTGGCGTCTCGGCCGAATTGTATTTGAGAACTTGGCGTCTCGACCAAGCGGCATTTGATTTGCATTTTGAGAACTTGGCGTCCACGGCCGATTTGCATTTGAGAACTTGGCGTCCACGGCCGACTTGTATTCGAGAACTTGGCGTCTCTGACCAAATTTGATTTGCATTTGAGAACTTTGGAGGTGGTCTTCATATTGGTCTTCATTGTTTTCATCCATTTGTGGACATTGGAGGTCGTCTTTAGCAAGTTGCGAGCGCGGAGCTTGTCTTTGCCAAAGCTGTAGATGTTGGAGGGCGTCTTCATTCATTGGAGGTCGTCTTTGGTGAAGATTATCCTTGCCGAAAAAGGGGATTTGATTTCACGTTTGAATTCCTGCATTCGTTAGTGAAGAGGAAGATGCATATATGGCATTCATGATGACGGATGCATGCATGGAACCAAAAATGATTATGGGATGATGCATTTACTTGCTTTCGAAGATGCACTTAGCCTAAGCTTACGGCGGGAAAATTATGATTTATGATCTTCGATGATTTAGGATTATTCCTATTGACTCAAGTTTTGTGCATGCTACATGAGCCCTTGGGAGATTTTTAGTGGGGATGCATGGGTATGGAGGCTTGCTTGGAACAGATTTTGATCAAGTGGGGGATGAGAACCCTTGATCGCGATTTAAAACGGTTGTTGGTGAGGTTTTGTCGGCAATATCACATGGACCTCAATCTTGATGAGATTGGATTCGGATCCGGGTCTTGATTGAAACTTTCCCTCTCATTCTTGGTCATTTGAAGGCGATGCGACGGACTTTAGGGCCAACGTTGATACAGTGAAGCTTCTTTCATTTGGATGAGGCTGACCTTGGCGAAACCTTGTCAGGAGGATGATTTGATGGAATTGCTAATGCGGGAGAAACCACGATCTTGAATTCCGATGCTACGGGAAGGCTGCCGTGTACCAAGTTACGAAGTGAAATTCTTTCTTGCGACTTGATAAAATTCGGGTCCAAAAGACCATCTTGACAAAGCCCGGATCCTGAGTAGGCAAAGTCCAGATTTTGAAGAAGCGATTTGGCGAGTCTATCTCGTGGTGAAGAACCCAGCGTGGACCCAAAGATGACTATATAAGCCCCGGCTTGAAGAGGCTGCTACGGGAGAACACAGGAGAACCGCTTAGCAAGCCCCGGCATGAAGAAATTCGAGTAGTCTTACGGAGGGGAACCCATCTTTTCAGACCTTAGTCAACCGATTCTTGGACAAGACTTCGGAAATGTTTACGTGCGGGGGCATATCTTTTGAAAGATGGGAATGTCTCCCGAATTTGTGTATGACACTCTCGCTTTTGGTTTGACTCTTTTGAGAGAGTATAAGCATCACAAAGGTGTGGAAAAGTGTATGGAAGCCCCTATGAGATAGAAGAGACAGTGTTTGACTCTATTTCCCTATGATGGAGAGAGAAGACTTGTCGAGACACTTGAAAACTTGTCTTATTCATGATGATCGCAAAGGAAATTTCTTTAAAACCCTTTGTTAATGTTCGGGTTATTCAATCCCTAAATCTGATATGAACAAATATTTTGATTAATCACAAGGAGAAAACCAGCGATATCGAAAATCAAGCTTGGAAGGGCGGAAAGTGTATAGGGACGATCCTTGATGAGACCGGATTTTTTTTTTTTTTTGAGATTTGTTTGTGATTTCGCCTAGGACCATTTACGGTTGCCTACGTTCCCTCCATTATGAAGAGCTCGGGTCGCCGTAGTTCGGGCCTATCCCGAATGAAAAGAGAACGAATGTTGAAATTCGAGGGTACGAGGACCTTTGGGGATTTTGAGGATTTGGAGGATTGAATAACATATCCCCTTAGAGTGTCCATGAAAGACACGGATGCGAAGCTTGATGGGACATCCACGGCAAGTGTTTGTGAGGAGAAATGAAATATGCTCACATGAAGGGAAGGGTTGAATTTGCACAATCTTTGATTGGTAATTTTGGACCAAGATGGATTAGATTCCAATTTTAAGCAAGCAATGAAGCATTAATTTGATCTGACATCGAGGATATTAGAATGAAGCGCTATCCGATAGGAATTTGTAGTTGGGTTTCCGGGCTTCGATCGGCCATCGGGTGATTTTGGGAAATTTTGACCTCTTAAGATGAGAGGTCGGCTAGGCCTTTCTTGTTGAACCTCTAAAGATGAGAGGTTGGCTTGTAGGGACGTGTTTGGGAAATCTATGGCGGGGAAGATTGATTGCCTCTAAGAATGAGAGGTCAAATTTTGACTTTGGCCGAGGGCGAGGGTAATGGTGATGGGAGTATCCTCTAAAATTGAGAGGATGGCTTGGGATTGGTTTAAGGTAATGATAAGAGGAAGTCAGAGCTGCGGCAACTTTTTGCGATCTTGCGAGAATTCGGGCTCCTTTTTGATCATTGGAGAGCTTCTTGAGATGTCGGGGACTTTTGAGTTCTTCTTCTTTTTTTTTGGAAGGCTTCTGAGGAGCTTGGAATTGTATCCGAGATTGTGAGGATTTTAAAATCCTTCTTTTTTTTTGTTTCTTTTTTTTTGCTTTTTTTTTTGTTTTTTTTTTTTTTTTTTTGTTTTTTTTTTTTTTTTTTTTGACTTGGAAAGCTTCTGAGGAGTTGAGGATTATCTTTGTCCTTCCTTCATGGCTTGAGATAATTTGCGCATCGCCGATTCTCGAAGCTAACTTCTCGGGCTCGCTTGGACTTTCTCTCGGTATGGAGCAAAAATGATGGCTAAACCGGGTTTCAAAACACGCCGATCTTGAAATGAGAGGGTAGTGTTTAGTAAGGGTGAGGTAATGGCTTTCCTATGGGTGAAAGGTTTCAACCGCAATCCCTACTGGATGACCTAAACGAGATTAAGTCTTCATTGCTTGCTTAAGCTTTATATGAGAAAAGATCCATGCAAATTCATCGAGCAACGAGATGATGATGATGAAAGGGATGTGAGCATATGAGATGCAAGATGGGGAGTTGGTAAGCCCCAATTTGGGAAGGATATCAATTGATTTTCTCACTCCGATTAGTATAAATATTAATCATTTTCGAAGAATTAGTGGTTGAGCAGCACAAGTGATCATTTTGGATAAAACCATTTCAATTAAGTGTAACGTGGGTGCGCAAGTGATGTCTCGAGTCTAGCAAGAAAAGAAAAAAGACTTATATTAAAAATTAGACACTTAACCACTATGTCCAAAATGGACTACAACGACAAATGTCCAGGAAGGACTTAGGTGAAAAAAAAAGTACTAGAACCTACGAAGGTTGACTCAAAAGACTATTTTAAAGATAGGTAGCCCCCCGAGCCTAGCCGCTCTTTCTTTGTTGAACCATGCATCTATTCTTCGACGCCGGAGGCGGGAGCTATCGCGGACCTTTCCATCGGGATTTCCTTGGCAACTTTTGCTCAATCCAACCATCTTCATTGCATGTGATGGCGGGTTCATTGACCTTGCAAAGGGACGAGTCAAACTCCATTGTGCCCACAAGCTTGAACCACCAAACTTCGATCATGTTGACACTCATGTTGTTAGGGAGCGGGTTATTGATAGTATTAGGTCCTTCAGGCATCTCTAACCTCCCTTGCTCAATCAACCCTTGGATGGCCTTTTTCGGGGACGCAATCATCCGTCAGTGCCCGTAGTGCGATGAAAGGCACAATGCTTGGAGGTATCCAAAGGAGCGTTGGGGTTTCTAGGCGATAATTTTCCAAAGGCCGGAGCAAACCTTCTCTCACCAAAACTCTGAAGATATCACTCAAAGGCATCCCAAAGTTTCTCAAGTCTTGGAGCCGGGATCTGGATGCATCGAGGCTTCTTGGGAACAAAGGAAGTGGCATTGTTACTGATCTGTCCCGCGTAGCCGATCGCCTCTTTGCCTTTAGCGAAAGTGAGAGTAGTTTTGGAGGGAGGAGCCCGATATCCGTGGCGAGTGCAGCGATCGAGGCTGGCGATTGTAAGCCTTTTCAAACTTAGCCCGGAATTAACCATTGCACGCAAGTCGGCGTAGGGAAGTGGGTGAGGGAAGCTCTCAAATGCGGCTTCAAGCATGGCTGAAAGATGTCTAAGCTGCTCCTCGTCGAGGAGGAGGAATGGCCATTTCCTTGAGCTTTAAGTTCCATCTCTTATAGAAATCCCCAATATTCTCATTAGGGCGCTGCATCGTTGTTTGCGGAGTCAACTCTGTTTGTCTCCCACTCCAAGTTGGCTTTATACTTATACGTGAAATGCGGTAATTTGTTCCCAGTAGCCCTAGCTTCGAGCTGCAATCGGAAAAACCATTTCAAAGCCCCCGACTTCAAAGAGAGACTAAAGTAATCGGCCAGCTATTTGGTTTGTGCATCCCTTAGCCTTCATTGCCAAAGTATAGGTGTCCAAGTGAGTTTTAGGGCATGCACTCCCGTCAAACAATTCCAGAGTGGGCATCACAAACTTGTGAGGCGGGGGGACAATCGAGTCGGGATCGTAGGCCGAAGAGCGTGTTCTTTTTGGCGGTCAATTCAGCAATCTGTGCTTTCATTTCCTTGTGTTGCTCCATAAACCAAGCCAATTGGGGATCCAAAGGCGGAGCGGGAATTCTGAGGCGATATTTGAGCTAGGAAGAGGACTAGCTGCATTGGTGGTGCATTGGTGGAAGGAATACCATATCCCGGAGCATAGGTGAAAACACTGTCCTTGGCCCAAATTACCTTGGGAGTGTAGGTAGGAGGCTGGGGCAAAAGGATAGAACCCGGCGACTTCTTTGTTGGCTTCCAATCGGCGAGAGAAGATGGAGGCGGATCTGAGGTAGCCATATGGCTTGGATTTTCGGAGTGAGGCCCATAAGTAGGCTTAAGTGCGGGCCGCTTGTCCCTGGTTGTTGAATTGCATGGCTGGTTGTGGCGAGGATGCATAACCGAGAGGATACGTGGTCTGGTGATTCGGATGAAAGCCGGGATGAAGGCTTGATAACCCATAGAAGTACGAGTGAATGGATTTGTGAAAGGCGTGTGAGGAGCAAGCGAACCGGTACCATTACGAGGAGGGCTCTGACGTGGCCCAGAACCGGATTGTGGCGGCATTCCAAATTGTGGCATTGATGTGAAGGTCTGGATTGATCGGTTCCGGGCGAGGTGGGATTCCAATCTGCGTGGCATTCCGAGGTATCCCCAACCATGAGAGGACATTCCGTGCGACTTTGCCCCCACCGAGGAGCCGTGAACCGATTCGTCCCATCAGCCGCATGGATCCAGTGGTCGACCCGAAGATCGAGGAACATGTGTTACGGTAGCACCGAAGGAGGTTGGTGGTGGCATCTGGAGTAATCGGGCGGCCGAGATTGGGATTGTGGTCTTCCTCTTCTTCCACGGTGAAGGTGCCATCGGGATTGAGGTGGCGGCCAATCCATGGCTTTTGATAGCCTCCATAAGGTTGTTCAAGTGTGCTTCTGGCGCACTCTCATACGTTCGGCTAGCGGATTCCATTGTTGTCACATGCGAGGAGTCCGGGAGGCGGAGTGACGTTGTCCCCATCGTTACCGGCTGATGCGAGACATTCTAAGATTCGGAGTCGGAAACAGACGGTGAAGGCGATGATGCGCTTGACTCTTCCCAGCGATTAAACGGTGACCGGTGCCCGAAACCAACCTTTGTGCGGAGGCTGGGGGAAAGACACGAGGGTTCGAGATGTGCAGGAATGGAAGGAGGGTAGGTGTTTGGGCTTTTGGCTCATGCAACATGCGATTATTTGTTCATGTTTACTTAAAACATGTTTTATTAACCTAATCGGTTGGAAAAGATTGCTCTTCTTTTCGCAAACTACTCGATTCCTGGATCGGTGGGCCCCGTCACTACGTCTATAAGCCCCTCGTATTCCACTGTATTTCGACCTCCCGGGGTGGACAGCCCCGGGCGAGGGTCCTATAGGGCAAGCGGGTCCCATCGACCGAAAGAAAACGATCCTAAAAGTACGGCGGGTAATCGAGTCTTAACGAGCATTCGATGTAAATTACGGACAAAGGCGACGTCAAAAGTCAAGATCATGTCCGAGGGCTCGACAAAAAGTCGGCATGATTTGGGTGATAAGCGTCCACAATTGATCTTGACTTGTCGTCATTTAAGCCGTAATTAGGCATGGAATATTCATTAATCCTTGATGACTCGGTGTCAATCTTTGGGAGTCGATGTATAATTTGTGCCGATCGGAGCCGAAGTCGGCGCCGGTCAATATCTTGGTCAAAGTCTGCGGCGGAAAACCGCGGAACTTCGGCGATTAGGGTCCCGAAAGATATTGAGTCGGTATGCCGACAAAGGCTTGAAAGGAAAGGTCTATACACGTACGGGGCATGACACAGACCGGACTAAAAACCAACCGGGTCTCGGACAAAGTGTGTCACGGACAAGTGCATGGTCGACACGAGGCTCCATGGGATGTTTGGGTAGTCCTGTGCTCATCCGAGAGGCGTAATAAGACCAAACGGACCGCGACAAGGATTTCCCCGGGTTAGGGACGTAGTGTGCAGTGTAAGGTCACGTGCGCGTAGTGTGCAAGCAGTCTATCTTCTTTTTCTGAAAAAAAAAAATTTTTTTTTTTATGTGTCTTAAAAAGGCATGATGCATGATTTTTTTTTGAAATTTTTTTTTTTGAATTTTTTTTTTTGAAAATTTTATGAACACATAAGCACAAAAATTCCGACAGTTAGGGACATTATTTCGACAGTCAAAATTTTGACTTTTCCGAGGCGGCCCAAAACAAACACGAAAACTGTGCAAAAATCAACACACACAAAGCAAAGGATTTTCAAATGTTGAGACGGAAGCTTGACCCTCAAAAGCTTTTCCTTTTTTTTTTTTGAAAGTAATGATACCGGTACGTGGGATTGTTAGACCACAATTTATCCCCGACTCGTGTTAGGAGGCGATAACGGGAAGTTTAATGGTTTCCACCAATATACCAAATATCATTTTTTTTTTTAGAAAAAGCTTATTTATCCCCAGCGGAGTCGCCACTGTGATGTACCCGATTTTTTTTTGAAAATCAAACGGAGTCGCCACGCCATTTTTATTTTGAGGGCCAAAACTTTGAAAAAAGCCCGAGATCAGAAATTTAGGTTCGGAGGTCACGTTACGTGCCGGGAAGGACGTTAGTGTGCACCCGGAACGCCTCGTAAAAACGAGTCTTCCAAACATTCAAAATCCTTTGTTGTGTGTGTGTGTGTGTGTGTGTGTGTGTTTTGGCCAAAATAAGTTGAAACTGAGGTAAGTAAAAATTGGGAGCTCTTTTTAAGGCTTTAAACTGATCCCATGATTTTTTGGGTGATTTTTGGGTTGAGATTTGGCACTCAAAAGATTTTCGGAAGTTGAAAACCATTTCTGCCAGAATGAAAAATACAGTTGACCCTTGACTTTGAAATGGACTTTAGGGCTTGAAAACTCCAGAATCTGGGAAAAGTCCGGGAATGAAAAATGTTCAAAACACCTTAAAAAAGGTTTCTGTAAAAGAACTTTTCATTTTGGAGATGATTTGAGGGGTCAAAACCTTCTGGAAATCTCAGATCTGAAATCTGGATTTCCAGAAGCTGATGAACTGGTCTCTAAAAGAAAAATTGAAAAAAGGAGTTTTACTCACGCAAAAAATAAATTAAAAATATGTATGGAAAGCTCTGGATGTTGGCTACAAAAATTATTTTGTAGTCAACACCCAATTCCAAGTTTTACTGGGTCCAAAAAATAGGAAAATGGACTGAGTTCTCAGAACAATGCTACTGGACAGCAAGATGTTCTTGAGGAGAAATGTGATTTTTGGGGGGCTTGCATCTATGTTCACCCCATTTTCATCCCTAGACTTGATTCCACTACCTTGTGCCAAGTGGTTATCATACTCAAGTCATCCTTGGGGAATTTATGGGGTTTAAACATATCATTTGCAAAGGGAGAGGGGATCTTTGTAAAGATGAATTTAAAGAGAAAAATCAATTTAGAGATTTAAAATGTAGACCATTTGAGATGGTCATTCATGAAGATGAACTTCAAGATGACCATCTTAGGTCAAAACTTAAGTTAAACAAGACATCAAGTAGATCCAAGTGAGAAGAACAAGATGAACAAGAAGTTAAAAGAGGATTTTAGGGTTTTGAGAAGGAGGGCTTTACCAATGGTGACACCCTATCTTCCTAGGCTTGGAATTTGACTTGAGGAATATCAAGATTTGGTGTTTTGCTTGAGGAGTATCAAGGTTTGGTGTGTTTGGTATTTGATTGGGAAAGATTCAAGAGAAAAAGGTGGCAATCAAGGGATTCCCACTGTTTTCTCTCTATATTTCGCCAGAACTTCGTTGCTGTGATCAAATTCCTCCCTTAAACTGAGAGAGGAGGGTTCAATTTATAGGACACTGGAAATGTCATACATGTCCGCGCGGAGGGTTCCCGTAGGCGTGCACTGTTCATCTCGAGGCTGCAGGCTTTGGACAGGAGGAATAAAATTCAAAATATCAGCAGAAATTGTTTTTCAACTTGCTGTTTCGGGATTTTCTTAATTCTTTTGCTTTTTTGGATTCTTTTTTTGGTTTAACTTTAAATGGCAAACCCTAACCTACTCTTGCTTGGTTAGGAAGGTTAGAGATTGTTAGAAATGTTAGAAATGTTAAAACTTTCGTTAACTTTCTAACGAAAAAACTACCAACTCAAATTGGAGCACTTACAGGGCGCTTTATCACTGAGGAGTGACAAAGAAACAGGGTGACCAAAGTGGTCGAATGGCTGGACCTTTTATAAAAGGCTACCTACGTATCCCGGAGGAATCAAGCCTTGATCGTAGTTCAAGCATTACTAGATAGTTAGGAATGATGTCTAGGATCCTTGAGATTTTGACAATTCGGAGGCTGTCACCTGAAGAAGCTAGAGCTTATGGCGCTATCTCTTTATGACGGAGATAGAGGTAACTTAAGTTGGGAAACTTGAGCGTACGTCACTATTCGCGGATAGAGGTAGCACAAGTTGGAATGACTTGGGCATACGTCACTATTCGCGGATAGAGGTAGCACAAGTTGGAATGACTTGGGCATACGTCACTATTCGCGGATAGAGGTAGCACAAGTTGGAATGACTTGGGCATACGTCACTATTCGCGGATAGAGGTAGCACAAGTTGGAATGACTTGGGCATACGTCACTATTCGCGGATAGAGGTAGCACAAGTTGGAATGACTTGGGCATACGTCACTATTCGCGGATAGAGGTAGCACAAGTTGAAATGATTTGGGCATACGTCACTATTCGCGGATAGAGGTAGCACAAGTTGGAATGACTTGGGCATACGTCACTATTCGCGGATAGAGGTAGCACAAGTTGGAATGACTTGGGCATACGTCACTATTCGCGGATAGAGGTAGCACAAATTGAAATGATTTGGGCATACGTCACTATTCGCGGATAGAGGTAGCACAAGTTGGAATGACTTGGGCATACGTCACTATTCGCGGATAGAGGTAGCACAAGTTGGAATGACTTGGGCATACGTCACTATTCGCGGATAGAGGTAGCACAAGTTGGAATGTCTTGGGCATACGTCACTATTCGCGGATAGAGGTAGCACAAGTTTAGAGTTCTGACAATTCGGAGGTTGTCACCTAGCGTTATCCCGTTATAACGGAATTAACGGAGGCGACTGGGAATAAAGCTTGATTGCTAAAGAGATAAGGGATATTTTCTGAAAAGATGTTATCTTGGTTAAAAGATAACGGAAATTGCATGCCCAAGTGGAAGGTCCGGGCGGGATTGTAATTTACGCTCGGGCGAATGAAGCCGCCCGGCATGAGATGGAGAAAAAGGAGCCGTACGGCTAGAGACCTGTTTTTTCCAGATTATTTAAAACAGGTTTGAATGGGCATTGGGCATTATTGCCGCCCAAGAACTGCCGAGGAAGAGAGAGAGAAAGGAGAGAATTTCTTCAAAATTCTTCAATTCCCTTTGCTTCTATCGATTGGAATGGATCCGGAGGGCAATCCCATACCGAGGCAAGCAAGAAGGAACATCTCCGCGGCTGCGAGAAGGAGGAGAAAGGAGCTCGTTCGGACGAAGAGGAAGTATGACTTCCTTACGCCTCCATCGGAGCTTTACCAGGGAAGAAGGGAGCATAAATCAACGAACCCGCGATCGGTTGGGGTAAGCATTCTCATTTTGCTCAAATCCGATGATTTTGCTTGAATTTTGAATGATTTAGGGCTTGACCCGAATTTTAGGATTTTTTGAATGATTTTTTTTTTTTTGAATGATTTTGAGATGCATGAACAACCTATGAGGCTAAGAATATGCATGTGCAATTTATTTGACAAAAATTATGAGAATGACTCACTTTTTTCTCGCAAAATGAAGTAAGAATGAGAATTTTTCAAAATATGAGACGGAGTTCTTGCCTTGTGCTAGAACTAGGTCAAAATTCTGATTTTCAATGAGAAAACATGATTTTGGAAGATGAAAATGATTCATGCATGCCATTTTATTTGAAAAAAATAATGCTTATGTGCAAAGAATCGTGAAAATTGCGATTTTGTGCTTTAGGAAAACAACGTGCTTAAAATGACGTGTTTCAAATGATGAAAGTCACGTTTTTGATGCAAAAGATGCTAAAAAGACTTGTATGAATGCTTTTCTTTTGAAAACATGTGCACTTTTGTGAATATATGCATGCTTTTGAAAATGATGAAGGACTGACACTCTTCTTTGTTTTTTTGTGCTTGTCTACAGGAGAACAAGTCTAGAGGACCCATCGGAGATAGCAGTTAAGCTTTGGCAGAGGATGCCGGATTTTGAGAAGAATGGGGTGAACCCCAAGAATTTGGTGAGGGCTACCGGCTGGATGCGTTTGTAGAGGCCATCGGCGGGGGTGTTCACATCACCTCTAAGAGCAAGGGCTTGGTCCGGGCCCTTTACGAGTTACAGTGGGATAGTACTCATAGCTTTCACACGGGCGGGGAGAGCCGACAGTGACTCCTGCCGATTTCACAGCCTATTACTGCAGTTCACGGGAGGCCCGTGACTTGGAGAGACCATATTACAGTGAGGAGTTCCAGGCTTTGGTTGGATTTGAGCTGATTCCCGAGGGCGGGGATGGAGACGCGAACGTCGAGGTGGCGATTCGAGACTTGCATGCGAGAACTTTCTTTGCTAATGATGTGACCTTGACCGGTAGCTAGAGCATTCATATGGTTGATGCTATCGATCACTATCTTTGCTAATGCAGGACGCTGGCTATGACTTGCCTCCTCGACTCTTTGGAGGATGTGGATGGGATAGGGACGGTCTCTTGGGGTGAGGCCGGATTGGCGGAGTTGTACTTCTCGTTGGACATGTACGGTCGGAACAAAGCTGCTTCCATGGGTGCTTCTCATTTGCCCTTGAGGTAGTCTCCTTTTTTTTTTCTTTTCTCTTTTCTGTCTTGAGACTTTTATAAGAGAGAGAATGACCTTTTGATGTTTTGAACATGCGGGCTGGTTTTGCGAGGTGATCGGGTTCTTCCCTTGGAACCGGCGAGTGATGTCACCATCTTCCCCCGCTATGGTTCGCCGGAGGGGAGATGCGAGAGATAAATTCATGGGGAAGACCCGGATTACCTTCGATTACAAAATGGTGAGGCCGGTCATCAACGAGGATGGGCACGACGGAGTGGACTTCTACCCTGGGGCGGTATCCGGAGATTTTCTTTGGGAGATGCCATCGAGGTGACGAGGCGGAGGAGGTGGCTCACTGGGGCGACATGTGATGTCATTTACTTGGGGGACCGTTTCTCGAGGCGGCATGGTCATGTCCCTCCATTGGACGCCATTACTCCACACGATCCTCCCGGCCACGGATGCTACGGCCCGGGGATTGGCCGAGAGGATGAGATAGCTAGGTACCGGGCGAGGCGTGGGCTGCAGAGGAGCACTTTGACATGGACACCCCCTACGCCGTGTTTGTGGAGCGGCGCACGAGGACGCCACAAAAGCTAGTGAAGCTAGCGGTCACTCGGGGATATGGGGAGGATGAGCCTGCTTGACCCGCCGATCCCTCCTGCGCATTTGTCCTACGTGGTCCATGGAGTGCCGAGGAGGATGAGGATACTGTCCCCGATGCTAGGGAGCCCCAGTACACCTTGCCGCTGATAGCACTGTAAGTATACTCTTAGGGTCTTATTCCCTTTTTAGCTTTCAAATTTTACGCTTTTGCAATTTTACGAGATTTTACGAGATTTTTCTCTTCTTTTTCTCGGAGTTCCGGCTCGCACTTACGATAGGTGGTCGGGCGGAATAGGGGCTGGAAGGACATGTGCCGGTCTCTTACGAGGAAGGCGGCTGCGCTTCGAAGGCGGCGGCGGATGCACGGGAGCACAGGCGCAAGAGACGGCACGTCGGGGCACGGACGTCTACCTCATCGGCCTCGGAGTACTCTTCCGGTGCCATGCCTCGGGGCGGGGACCCAACGGCCCGACATTGCAGGCGGTGGGCGAGTACGGGCACGATAATGTCCATTTGTCGACGTGAGCGACCGGGAGGACTTGATGAGGGAGGCTAGCATTTATGAGTTGAGCGGCGATGAGGAGGAAGAAGAATCGGAGGCCTAGGAGGTCTCTAGAATAGATTTGGAACGAAAACAAACAATGAACAATTTTTATGCACACTTTGTTTATTTTTGCTTTATTTGGGCGCCGATGGGGCGAAAACATTGTATTTACATTTTATTTACTTTTCTAATTTATGCTTTCTAAATTTGCATATTATACGAGCCTTGGGGCAACTTTTTTGGTTGGAATTGGGGTGGCGGGCCAAAATGATTTATAACGGTATATAAATGCTTGAATGGCTTACGGATATGTTTTTGTACGGGTTTTGGTTGAAAAAGTGGGGTGAAAACTCCCTTGGGCAGCAACTTTGGTTCTTTGCAGAATTTTTTTTCTCAGAGGGCTAATGTAGCCGTGCGGCATGGCCTTGAGGAAAATGAAGCCGTGCGGCTAACGGTTCTGTCGAAATTTGGTTATTTTACGAATAAAAGCAAGGCTTGGCCATTTCATTTCATTTTCACTCTAGACTTGTCCCAATTGTTCCCGAGCATATTTTGGACCTAAAAGCACCATCTTTGAACACTTTGCGATGGAGAAGCCCGTCGGATTGCAAAGGGAAGCGAGACCATTTTCTATCCGGTCTTCAATCTTGGGCGAGACATAACTTCCAAAATCACAAGGGGCTTGATTCTTCCTTCAAGATCAAGTCTTTATGGCATTTGAGGGATCTCCCGCCCGATTGGGACTGTTGAGAGCCGCGGCAAAGTTACAGGACGTCAGGAGACATGTTTCTTGCTTCTCTTACAACGAAATTGTCCCAACGCACGAAGACTTGAGCCTTGATTGGGGGTCCGAGCGAGGCTATATCTATTCCGCTGATCGGAGACGTGCCGGTGACGGTAAAGCTTGCATCTTTTGCGAGATTCCTTTGGGAGAGGTGAGAGGATGATGGTAGCCCGGATAGGATTGACCTTTCGATATCCGGGCGAGTTTGGGTCTCCGGATATGGCTGCGACCACGGTGGCTATGGATGCTTTCATTCTCTGCGTATTCTGTTTTGTTCAACTGCTGAGTCAGTGGGGATCTGTCATAGTGGCCTCTTGGACATGGTCGAGGCTGCGGGTGGGAAGGATATTGTCCCGCTGGTTTTGGGAGAGACATTTCATGGGATCGACAAGGGATGGCTCGGGGAGACCGTTTCATGAGGTCAGGGAGTCCGGCTATGTTGACTTTGTGGCTGCGGGGAGAGGCTCGGGGCTTTGCACAGGGCTTTGCCGACTCGGTGCCCTTGGGTGATTTCTCGGAGAGGTGCGCCTAGGCGGCGAGAACGGGGTAGGCTGGGAGGCGATGATGGCTAGGCTATCCACTTCGGACATCCGTTGGTGGATACCACACTGGAGGTTGCGGACCCGGGAGGATATTTCGGGAGTCTTATCTTTGTGAGGGTTCCGAGTTAAGCTGGTCATCCTTCTACATACCACTGCTTAGTATCCGGGCGGTTTGGGGCTTTACGAGGAGCCTTTGAGTGATTGGGAGGACATCCGGACCATGGAGGTGGTGTCATTGGACATGAGAGATCCGGCCCGGCTTCTCTTTCTTCTCGAGGGCTTGGACATATCTTGCTTTCCCACCCGGGGCTATCTTCGGGAGCGGGAAGAGCACCATCTTGACCCTTTGTCTACTTGGGTAGTACGAGAGGGAGATGGGAGCGACTCGGGTTATCTTGGAGGATAGACGTCGAGCTTTATTGGGAGGCGGCTGCGACTCGAGTAGGACTACGAGGGAGGCTGAGGCTAAGGCGAGTTGCCATAACCGGTCGGGTGATTTGGTCGAGATATGGAGGCTCGGTACAAGAGGTTGTCCAGGAGGTCGCTCCTTTGGCCCGAGGCTCGGAGGGAGGAGGTGCGGACTCGTGCTCGGATAGAGAGAGCACTCATTGACACGGGGTTGGTAGAGGCTCCGGTGAGGATACCGAGGTCGGGATGAGGGATACCGACATCATAGACAAAAAGAGGAAGAAGACTCGACGGGGCCGAGGAAAAGGGAAGAAGACCGAAGACTCGGCGAATGACGGCGCGAGTCTTTTCTTAGGATTCTCTTATTGCCATTTGCAAACACATTAGTTTATTTAGGCATTTTATTGTATTTTAGATCTTTTTAGCGAGGTTAGCGAGTTAAGAGGTAGACCGTGCTTGAACTCATCAAGAAGTTTTTAACTTGTAATGAACAAGGCATATTATCTTAAAAATTAATCAAGACACATTTCATGGAAATTCAAATGTCTTTATTGATTGGGACCCGTTTTATGAAAAGCTGAAATACCCTTTATTATTTAGGACGCACTTCATGGAAGCTTGATTGTCCTTTTTATTGTTTAGACCGAACCATATATGGCTGCCTACGTTCCCCTTTTACAAGAAAGGCTAAGGGGCTCGGGTCTACGTAGTTCATTACGGTGAACCAATTTTTTTTTCGTGTGCGGCCACTGTTTTTGCCTAGACCGCCCTTTTTGGGGTTTCGGCCTAGTGGGCATTACTCTTTTTGCACTAAGATTTTTTTCTTTTTTTTTATATGTGCAACCTGTCTTTTGCCTAGACCGCCCTTTTTGAGGTTTCGGCCTAGTGGGTATTACTCTTTTTGCACTAAGATTTTTTTCTCTTTTCTTTTTTTTTTTTTTTTTATTAGACATAGTATCTTCGGAGTTTATCACCGTTATTTGGGTGGACAAAGGGATTGCCATCCAAGTCTGCAAGCTTCATGGCTCCTCCCGATAATATCTTACGCACCACATAAGGGCCGATCCGGACGGGTTCCCATTTTCCCGGGGTTGTCTGCGGTAGGGGCTTTACTTTCGGCACTAAGTCACCTTCTTTGATGTCTACGGCCTTGACCTTTTTATCAAACGCTACGGCCATTCGCCTCTGGTAGGCTCGGGTGTGTTCCATGGCTTTTAGCCTTCTCTCGTCAAGCGGGGCTAATTCATCATGCCATTGCGCAACCATTCCACTTCATTGACACTGTTTTCCAGGAGGACCCTTAATGACGGGATTTCCAACTCCACTGGTAACACTTGCTTCCATCCCGTAAGTTAGGGCAAAAGGAGTTTCTCCTGTGGCTATTACGACAGACGTTACGTAGCCCCGAGTGCTAGGTGCGGCTTTTCGGGCCAATCACGACCACGGGTGGCCATCTTCCGGATGATCCGCTCGAGTGTCTTATTAGCGGCTTCCACGGCTCCATTGGTGCGAGGTGCATGCGGGGACGACTTGTGGCGAGTAACTCGGGTCGACGGCGATCTATCGCAGTCTCCTTCGAAGTGTGACCCATTATCGAAATGATCTCGTTGGGCACCCCATATACTGCACATTATGTTTTCTTTGATGAAGCTGGGCCACTTTTACGGAAGTGAGGACCTTGTAGGACTTGGCCTCTACCCACTTGGTGAAGTAGTCGATGGCTACCAACACGAACTTCATGCCCATTGCTTCTGCTGGGGCTATTTTCCCTATCACGTCAATGCCCCAAGTTGCAAACGGCCAAGGAGTCGTCATGCGGTACAGGTCATGAGGTGGGAGATGGTTGAGGTTGGCAAACCGGCGGCACTTGTCGCGAGGTTCGGACGTCTTTGAACGCGGTCTGTCTCCATGGAGATCCGGTAATAACCCATTACGAGGATCACTTGCATCGGGGCTCACGGCATTCATGTGAGGACCGCGGGGACCATTGTGGACTTCGGTCATCAACTCTTTGGCCCTTTCTTGGGTGACACATAAGAGGAGTGGTCCTTGATACCGTTTCTTGTACGGGTTGCCTCCTAGAATGACATAATGGGAAGCCAACCTTTTCGGGGCTCGCAAGCTTTTGGCTCGACACCTTCTTTTGGTCTACCTTCTTCGTCTCGAAAGGCGGACTCTCCGTCTTTGAGGAATTGGTAAATCGGATTGTACCAAGGTTCCTTTATAGGCTCGGGTCCCAGGTCCACTTCACAACGAAGGTGGGGCTTCTCTTCTGCCCACTCGAAGGGCTTTATGGCTTTTCCCTCGGGGATCTCTACCAATGAGGCTAGAGTAGCTAGGGCATCTGCGAATCTGTTCTTTTCCCTCGGCAAGTAGTGGAAAGTCACTTCTCTGAAGCTGTCCGATCCAACTCCTCCATATGGGCATGATACCGTTGCGGATTAGGGTCCATGAGTCTTCCACTTGTTGGAGACTTGGTTGATGATCGGGGCCGAGTCTCAGTAAACTTCGAGCTCCTTGACATTTCTTTCTAAAGCGGCCTCGAACCCGGCAATGCGGGCTTCATACTCGGCGACATTGTTCGTGGCGGGAAAGTTCAACTTGAGGGCTATGGGGGTATGCTCATCTTTCGGATCGACCAATAGCATTCCTACACCATTTCCTCTTTTGTTAGCGGCTCAGTCAAAGAACAATTGCCATCTATTTTCGAGGCTCAGCTGCAAAGATCCCTTCATCTGGAAATTGGGGTTCGGGCCCTCTGTCTTCATTCTTGGGAAATTCGCCGGGTGATCGACAATGCTTGACCCTTGATGGCCTTTACGGTCACATAGTTGATGTCGTATTACGCCAAGAAGAAGGACCACTTCGCTAAACGCATTGAGAGGGAAGGCTTGTCAAAGATGTACTTGATGGGGTCCATTTTCGAGACCAAATTCACGGGGTGGGCTTGCATATAATGCTTCAATTTGCCGACTACCCGGACCGATCCTGCACAAGTCTTTTCACATCTTTGAGTAATTGAGCTCGCTCCCTGTAGCTTCCGGTGACAAAGTAAATGGCGTTTTCCACCCGAGAGTCTTTCTTTTCTGAGCAAGCATAGCCCCAATTGCCGTGTACGTGACGGTGAGATAGAGCGAGAAGAGGTTTCGTCTATGTGGGGGCATAGTAGGGGATGTACTAAGTATGCCTTGATGCTGGTCAAAGGCATCTTGGCATTCTTCGGTCCATTACGTGTCCACATTCTTCTTCATGAGCTTGAAGATGGGCTCGCACATAGTGGTCAGGCGATTGTGAAACGGGCGATGTCTTGCAATTTACCCATGAAGCTCTTGACTTACATGCAGGTTTGAGGTGGCCTCATATCCATGATGGCTTTGATCTTTCGGGGTCAACTTCTATACCTCGCTCAGTGACCATGTACCCAAGCACTTTTCCCCTTGTCACTCCGAAGGTGCATTTGGCGGGGTTTAGTCTCATGGAATGCTTTGTCTCGGCCTCTCAAAGAATTTTTGTAGGTCAACAAAGTGCTGCCCACCTTCTCCTTTGGAGTGGATTATCATGTCATCTACGTAGACCTCAATCTCCTTATGGATCATGTCATGAAAAAGCGCGGTCGCTGCCCTTTGGTAAGTAGCCCCGGCATTCTTGAGCCCGAATGGCATTCGTATAACAGTAGGTTCCCCACGGTGTGGTGAAGGCTATCTTTTCTTGGTCTTCCTCGGCCATCTTGATCTGGTTGTAGCACATAAAACCATCAACGAAGGATTTGACTTCGTAGTTGGCGGTGGAATCCACCGGGATGTCTATGTTTGGCGAGAGGGTAGTCGTCTTTGGGGCTGGCCTTGTTCGGATCTCGAAAATCCACGGCGGCGCACCTTCCCATTGGCCTTGGTTACGGTCACGATGTTGGACAACCATGTCGGGTATTCAATAACTACGATGAACCCTACCCGCGGTAGCTTCTCAATTTCTTCTTTGACTGTAGAGACCATTCGGCTTGATCTTTCTCAATTTACGCTGCGGCTTAGCATGCGGTGCTAGAGGAATTACGTGCTCTACTATCGAACTGTCTAGCCCCGGCATATCTTTGTATGACCATGCAAACACGTCGACGTATTCTACGAGCGGCTCGATCAATCTGTCCCTTTCAACCCCACTGGAAGAAGCTTCCAATCTGTGTCTCTTTAGGTTCCTCAATAGTACCCAAGTTCACACTTATCAAAACCTCCTCGGCGGCTTGGGCCCGGTTTTCCTCTTTTACGAAACACCTTAAAGATTTCTTTAATGTATTGTTCGTTTAGTGTGTTTGCATCTTGTTCAAATGATTCATTATTAAGCTGTTGTTAAGTTTTGAGTTAATTTATCATTTGTTAAGTTGGCAATAAGAGGATAATCGAAAGATTTGTCATTTCATTCAAAATAAGGGGAAAGATGACATCGATTACATTTTCATAATCCTCGGGCGTGAGGCCTTCGGATGACTACGAGGGGCTGGAATTCGAAGATTCTGACTCGGCGAATAGACAACAGCGACTCTGGACCCTACGCTACTTATTGACTCGAGGGGACTTGACAAGGGTTGGGCCAGGGATCTCACTCCTTCTTCTTTGTTGCCACAGGGAGTAGCGGTCTTGCCGGCGTTCTTGAAAGTTGGAGACTTCGAACGATCAAAAGCTTGCCGGAAATCATTGACGGGCCGGTGCGTGGAAAGATGGTGAGGGGAACTAAAGTAACTTGTTGCAATCTTTCGGCTAGCTCTTCCGTAGCGGCTGGACTCATTGAGTGAAGTGTCTGGCTCATTTTGTCGACGCCTTGATAGGTCATCTTTTCCTTGCCAATCTTTGATACCACCACCTTGTCGGTATAGCCAATAGGAGGGTTGGCTTGAATGATCTTGATAAAGTCTTCTTCGGGAGAGACTTTGATCCTTCCTGATTGGCCAAATACTCTATAGGCTTTACGTATTCGTCTTCTAGATCTGCTAGCTTTTTGTTGAATCTTACAATGGCAACAAACTCGGAATTTTCTACTTCAAGAGGATCACGATCATAGGGATATAAGGCTGGGGTGCTTGGGGTGACGGGTTCCTTGACGGGTTCCTTGGCATAAGCGACATAGTAGTCGAACTTGCCCGAAGGCTCTCCCAAAGTTCCTACGCTCTTGTCCCCGGCTTCGTATCTTTCCTTAAGCTTCTGCTGTGTGGACTTTCTCTTCTTTTTCTTCCTTGAAGGAGCGTCCTCATTGATCCATTCTTGATACTCATACTCTAGGCGGTCTTCACAATCACATACATCATACCGGATGTGAGGCTTGGATTGGCCAGGATAGCCCCTCCAACTTCTTGGTCATTACCGTTGTGGATTACCATGTTGGCCATTTTGACACCGAAAAGCCGACAAAGCGAGGATTCTGGCGAACCTGTCCGAGGATTCGCACTAACAAGTTGCGACCCGGTGTTCTCACCCACTTCTTTCTCGTTGCGGGAAAGGGATAGGAAAGGTTTAGACTCGGGGTAGGTGTTTGAGTGAAGGCTCGGGCAATATGCAAATTAGAATCTTCAAGTTTACTTAAAACAGTGTCTTTTATTAATATCTATTTGGTTGGAAAAGGGGTTACGCCCTTCTTTTTCACAACTACTCTAGATCTGGATCGGTGGGTTCCGTCACTACGTCTATAAGCCCCTCGTATTCCACCTGTATTTCGACCTCCCGGGGTGGGCAGGCCCGGGCGAGGGTCCTATAGGGCACGCGGATCCCACCGACCAGTAAGAAACGCTCCTATCGGGTCTAGCGGGTCATAGGACCTTTCAACGCACGAGCGATGCGGATTATGGTCAAGGCAATGCGGGAAAGGCTCGTCTCTCTGCCTTGACGGATCTTTGACAGAGTTTCGCTTGAGCGAATGACGGTTTTGACCTTCGGTAATGTCCGAGAATAATAGGCATGGGTCGGGCGGTAAAGCCGGATGACACGGTGTCACATTGAACTTCGTTGCATACGCGGTGCGTGGGTCGAAATCGAAGTCAATGCCGGTCAAGATCTTGCCAATTTTTCCTTGTCGGAATTTTGGCGAGCTTCGCTTGAGCGAAAGATCTTTTTATTTTTGGCAAAGACTCGGTCTTGACTCTTATGCATTCCGTGCGGGTCAAGGTCAATAGTCAATGTCGGAGTCAAGATCCCACCGATTTTTCCTTGTCGGAATTTCGGCGGGAATTTCGCTTGAGCGAAAATCTTGGCTTCCGTTATGAGCTAAGGCTTGACCTTTACGTGGGTATGCAAGCTGGGCTATATGACACGGACTAGACCAAAAAACAACCAAAAGTCACGGTTTTTGAAACGTGTGACACGGGCTGTGCATTGGTCGACCTTTGGCTGCCATGGGGAGGTTGGGATGATTCCGTGCGCGCCGGGAGCATCGTAAGGCTGTCCGTGACTGCAGTGGAACCACCCTCGGGTTTGAAGGACGTGCGTGCAAAGTGTACGGGATATATCAGTGCGCGTAGTGTGCGGTCTCCTAAAAATGTTCCTTTTGAGTTAAAACAGAGATTTTCATAAATGTGTTTTAAAGGAATGATTTTCGGGACGGGGAAGAATGCAACACATAAGCACGTAAATTTTAAGGAGCCCAGATCGGTCATGGAGCTGAGTAGCCCCAAGCTGCTAGGGCTGCCCAGATTAACCATGATTTTTCCTGGTGGAATTGCCAGCTGAGGTCGCCCGGTCGAGAATCCAATGAGGATTGAGCCGTACGGCGCATGGATCAATTTTCCGAGGTTCCACTCCTTTGCTATTTTTCGGGTTGTTTCCCGTTTCAAAGTATGCACAGATTCCAAGATGCAAATGATGCAATGCATGGTAAAGAAAGCACGCATGATTAATGAAATCGGCGATGGGAGTCTAACCCGCTCAAAGGGAAAAGCTTTCTTTCAAAATTGTTTTTCGAAAAGGGATACTGGTACGTGGATTGTTAAACCACCGATTATCCCAACTCCCACGTCAGGGAGTGTACAGGAAAGGCAAGTGGTTTCCACCTATATACCAAGTATCGACTTTTGTTTTGAAAATAGAAGCTTTTCTCCTTTGGGATATTTCCCCAGCGGAGTCGCCAAACTGTGAATGTGGTGCCCAAAATTTTTGTTTTGGATTCACGCGAGTTTGAAGACATCCGAGTTATTTGAAAAACGGAGTCGCCACGCCATTTTGATTACCTCAAAACTTTGAAAAAAAGGTTTTTACTTGGGTTCGGAGGTTAAGTTACCCCTTGGGAAGAACGTTTGGCGTTCACCCAAAGTGCCTTGCCGGAGCAAGTCTCCCGAGATTTCATTAATCGTGCTTGCTTGCGTGCTTTCTTTGTGTGCATGTGTTTGAGAGTAAAAGGGGGAAATGTCCCAAGTTATCTTCCGGACGTACAAACCATTTGTTGGTTGTCGCTCGAGATTCCTTGGAATTTTATGTATTTGGGATTATGATCCCGTCCTCATCTTGTGACTTGTGATCATCGCATTTTAACCTCGGGACCCTCGGGACTTGCGTGATCGAGAGAATGACTCTCTTTGTGGTCAAAGATGAGGTTCTTTAGGAAGGAATGTCCTTAGCCCATCAATCCTACGCTTTAAGACGGTCGAGCTCGTATAGAGGCTTCATACTCATTCTTAAGCGATAATCGGAGATATAGGGTTCAAGGTTATCCTTTTCCTAAAGAAATCATGAACCTTTAATGGAAGGAACGATGCAAAGATGAGAACTTTTACACCGGTCCGTTCCAAGGTTGGGGAAAGGTGGAATGCATGATGAATGACTCTTTAATGAAAAGATGACATTTTTATGTTTGCAAATGATGCTTTTTGATTTAAAGAAAGGATCTTTATTGCAAATGATGCATAAAGATAGGATTTTTATGCAAATGATGCATTGAAAAAGGGGTTTTGATGCAAAGGATGCATTTTTATTGAAAAAGATTTGATCTTTATATGCAAATGATGCATAAAAATGACATTTTTATTTGAAAATGGGGGTTTTAGGTGCAAAGGATGCACCTTTATGAAAAAGACTACATTTTTATGACAAATGAGGTCTTAATGCATGCAAAAGAGAAGGGGGTGATAAAGATGTGATCTTTATGAATAAATGCCAAGTCCCAAGCAAGATATATGAATGCAATGAGCAAGTATATCAATTAAAATGCAAGGTTAGGGCGTGCGAGGTTACCAATCGTTTCCTTCGCTTCTTCGGACGGAGCTAGGAGGAGAGGTTCGTCTTGGGTCTTCAAGGAGGAGGGAGATGGCTTCTTGAGCTTCTTCTTCGCCTTCTTGAGCCTTCAAGGGTGTTCTTCACATCTGATTGTGTTTGTGAGTGTATTGTATCTCTATTGTGTGTCTTGTTGTTGTTGAAAATGGGTAGAGGAGGCCTCTATTTATAGGCAGTCTGGATAAGGCTAATGAAGTCGTGCGGTCAGAGGCAGCGAGCTAATGCAGCCGTGCGGGCTTATCCATTGTGACTCAGCATTCTAGAACCATGCAAGGTGGCATTATTCTAGAACCTTCCCTCCTAATTAAGAAAAACGTGTTTCTTAATTAGGAAGGATTCCCTTCAGCCTTTATTTAATTAAAAACAGTTCCGGAATGTTTCCGGAACACTAGGAAGGTTTGGGGAATTACCGGAAAACTTATCGAAAATATCGGGAAAATTAACCGGAAGGCATGAGCCAGATTTGGGTACTTACAGCTATGCAAGCCTCGTATTCTGCGGTATTGTTGGTGGCGTCAAAGTCAAGACGTACTGCTAGTGGAGTGTAGATGTCGTTAGGGTCTACCAATAACATTCCGATGCCAAACCCTCTCTTGTTGGCTGCGCCATCGAAAAATAATTGCCACTTATTTTCTTCTATGCTTAGGATGTCCTCATCAGGGAATCGCGGGTCTTCCCCCTTCACTTCGTCGCAAGGAAATTCGGCCAACTGATCTGCGAATACACTCCCTCTGACGGATTTCTGAGTGACATAAGTGATATCATACCCCGCGAGCATGAAGTACCATTTGGCTAGTCTCGAAGACAAATTTGATTTGTCTAGGATATATTTCAGTGGATCCATCTTTGCGATGAGACGGACTGGAAAGGCTTCCATATAGTGCTTTAACCTTTGTGATACCCGGACGAGAGCGGCGCATGACTTGTCGAGTGGAGAGTAGTTGATTTCACTGCCTTGGAATCTGCGGTGACAAAGTAGATGGCATTTTACGTGTGCGAGTTGTTCTTGAGCAAGCATAGCCCCTAATGCGTTGTCGTGATTGTGAGGTACAACTTCAAGGTCTTCTCCTTGTGTGGTGGAACCAGGATAGGTGGGGAAGTCAAGTAGTGCTTAACTTCCTCGAATGCTTCTTGACATTCTTCGGTCCATTCTTGAGGTGCGTTTTCTTAAGCGGCTTAAAGATGGGGTCGCACATTGTAGTCGGTTGATTAATGAATCGGCGATATATTGGAGTCTGCCCATGAATCCCTTTACTTCTTTACGTGTCCGGGTGGAGGCATGTCTGTGATGGCCTTTATCTTGGCGGGATGCGCTTCTATGCCGCGTTACGCTGACCATGTATCCCAAGACTTTCCCTTTGACTACTCCGAATGAGCATTTGGCGGGGTTGAGTCTCATTTTGTCTTTGTCTCGGTCGATTGAAGAATTTTCGAGATCTACGAAGTGTTGGCCATCTGTCCCTTTCGAGTGGATAATCATGCCGTCCACATACACCTCTATTTCTTTATGGATCATGTCGTGGAATAGTGTCGTGATCGCTTTCTACGATAGGTAGCCCCGGCGTTCTTGAGACCAAACGGCATGACCGTGTAGCGTAACGTCCCCAGGTGTGGTGAATCTTTGTCTTGTGCTTTGGTCCTCTTCGCCATGAGGATTTGGTTATACCACTGCGAACCCGTCGACGAATGAGCGGACCTCGTATGCTTCTTTGTGGCATCGACCAACATGTCTATGTTTGGTAGCGGGAAGTCATCTTTAGGGGATGCCTTGTTCAAGTCTCTGAAATCAACACAGACTCGTATTTTCCCGTTCGACTTGGCTACTTGCACTGTGTTTGCTAACCATTCCGGATATTCAATCACTTTGATGAACCCTACATTCAAGAGTTTCATGATTTCTTCTTTCACTTGCATTGACCATTCCGGCTTGATTCTACGTAGCTTCTGCTTGACTGGCTTGGCGTTGGGTAGCAGTGGTATTTTGTGTTCTACAACTGACTGATTCAACCCAGGCATATCTCTGTAGGACCAAGCGAAGACGTCGACATATTCTCTGAGGAGCTGGGTCAAGGTTTCTCTGTCTTCCCCCTTGAAGAAGCTGCCGATCTTTGTTTCTCTGGGGTCTTCTGTTGTCCCAAGATTAACCGTTTGCATTTCCTCGTCGTCAACAGGGCCATTCTTTCCACAACGACCTACTTGCTTAGCTAATTCTTTTAAGATTTGTTCGTTATCTTGATCTATCTCATCGTATGATTCATTATTAACGTGTTCGTTATATTGATTATTATTAGTTAATTCATCATTTACGATGTTAGCAATCTCAGGGTACTCGAAAAGATCAAAGTTTTCATTAAGGAAGTAAGGGAATACATGTTCAGCCACCGCCTCGATTTCCTCTTGAGTGAGTTCATCGGAGGTGGAGCCTGCTTCTAATGTAAAAGTTGTAGGGCCTATCTTCCTGTGAGGGTGGGGAGTGCAACCAAGCTCTTTGATCATGAAGTCTTCATCAACAACTGGTCCTCCGGTGACGTGCCAGTTTAGAATTGGCTTATCACATTTCTGTATTAGTCTCGTGTAGTCGGTAGTTGGAGCGTCCCCCTTGGATATTGCATGAATCTGGCTGTCTTCTAACCGGCACAGGTCTTGGAACTGTCGTAGCATGTCTTCTCCCAACACAAAGTCCCATTCGCTTGTCATTTCTGCCTTCGTGCCCCACAAATCATTAGGGATCAGTGGGACGGATTCTGTTTCATCTGGAGAAGCATCGCAGTCACTGAAGATTTCAAAGCCCGGTTGGCGCTTTCCTTTATCATCAGTCCATGGTTCTGAAAAGATAAAGTAGGGAATATTTTCCCCTTCTCGAACAAAGTAGCCATTGAGTGTCCTCCGATATGGTTTGAGGTTGCAATCCTTGAACTTTGGGTCGTTGCAGTCTTTGTACGAGGTTCCTTCCCACTTGATTTGAGTGAAGCCCCACTCTTCTATGTCATCTTCATCGTGGATGGAGATGTCGTATCCTAGTCCATGCTTTGTGTGAGGCAGGGGGACCGGTGGTGGTTCCGTTATTCCTTGT
Source organism: Adenophora triphylla var. japonica (assembly GCA_022495995.1). Taxonomy (NCBI): domain Eukaryota; kingdom Viridiplantae; phylum Streptophyta; class Magnoliopsida; order Asterales; family Campanulaceae; genus Adenophora; species Adenophora triphylla. The sequence continues at coordinate 28,915 of JAFEMH010005920.1, forward strand.
AAGTGCTTTCCAAGCCCCAATCCAGGGAAGTACCCTTTTGCTAGCATCATTCTCCAGACAGGAAGGCTTCCGGAAAACCTAAGTGCCTTTGAGTAGTCGTTCTCGTTGTAAGTGTCTATGACATTCACAGTGCTTTCTTTCTCGATCTCAAAACCACTGAACAGGAAATCAGAAGTGCTATGTTGTACTTCGAGGATTGGACTAGCAGTTACCATCTCTCCGTGTATGGTGACTATCGTGTTGTTGTGTCTGAACTTGATGCATTGGTGCAGGGAGGAGGGCACACCCCCTATGTCGTGTAGCCAAGGGCGACCAAGCAGCAAGTTGAAGGATGCTGGGATGTCGATGACTTGAAATTCGATGCTCATAGTGACTTGCCCCATTTCTACAGGTATTACAACTGATCCCAGAGCGGTTCTAGCAGTACAATCGTACCCCCTTACAGTATGCCCGGATGGCTTGAGGTCTTTGTGGGTGAGGCCTAATGATGATAAGGCTTTCTTCGGGAGGACATTGATTGCAGAACCATTGTCAACCAAAATGCGTGGCATTCGGTACCCATTCACCTTAGCAGTTATGTAAAGGGCCTCATGATGATTGTTCCCATAGGATGGGAGGTCCAAGTCAGTGAAAGTGATGACGTTGCCAAACTGCACTTGGCCAATCATTTGAGTGAGCTCTTCGGGTGTTGCTTCTGAGGAAATGGTCATTTGAGCCAATGCCTTTTTCAACATCTCACGGTGCTTGTGAGATGCTCCTATGAGGTCCCAAACCGAGATATTTGCTTGTGTCTTTTTCAATTGAGTTAAGAGAGGGTCTTCCGGCTCACTTGGCAATGAGGCTTTAGCTTGTTTTGGAGGATTTTCATCCCTTGGGTCTTTGTTGGTGATCACACGACCGGATCGTGTGAGTAGGTTGACTGTTTTAGACCCTTTTTCCTTTTGTTCTAAGATTTCCTCCCAAGACATCATATAACAGAAAGAAGATTCATTAAATTCAAGAGGGCTCTCGTCCACAATTGTGGCTAGACGAGTAGGGTCCTCGAAGCTACTTTCTATCTCTATTAAATTGACCTCATTGTTTGGCAAAGGATTAGTAACAACATTTGGTAACCCTATCTCTTTATCGTCAAACAAATCTTGGATGACGTCTTTCAAGTGGAAGCAAGAGTTGGTGTCGTGACCGGTGAAGTTGTGGTACTTGCAGAAGAGGTGATGAGCATGGTTGGCAGGAAGATCTTTCTTTGGAGGTCCACCTTCTCTTGGTTTGATTTTCCCGTTCTTGACAAGCACTTCGAAGAGTTCTTCTTGGGTGATTCCTTCAAGCTTGTCATAATGCCTATCTTTCTTCTTCTTTTGTGGTGGAGGTACCGCAGAGTACTTACCATTTCCGGGATGATTGAAGACAATGGCATTGACAGATGCATCCTTGGGATTGGAGGAGGAAGAAGAGCTCTTGTTGTAGCGGAATCCACTTTCTTTCTTGGCTTCCCTTTTCTGTTTGATGAGGTCATCTAACCGTATGCCCGACTTGTGAAGTTCGGCGAAGCTAGGAAAGTAGTTGCCGGCTAGCTTGTCTTGATATTCCTCTCTAAGGCACTGTATGAGGATGTGAATTTGCTCGTCTAGGCTGGGCCTATCAACGATTTCGGTTAGTTTGGTTCTCCACCTTTTGACAAAATCTGTTTGGAAGCTGCTTGGTTTGCTCAAGATCCCTTCTAGTGGTGCGATAAGTGGAGTTGTCCTCGTATTGCTTTTGGAAAGTACAACTAGCGAGTGGCCAGTCGAGTCTCGTAGAGAGTGGAAGGGTCATATACCAATCTCTTGCAGCACCATCGAGAGTTTGGGGAAAGCATTGGGCTAACAGATTGTCATCAACACCCATAGGTAGCATGGCCCAAGAGTAGGTCTCCAAATGTGATTTGGGACAAGTGGTGCCATTGAATTTTGCAATGTCGGGTGTCTTGTACTTTCTAGGAAGCTTTGACATGGACTGACGAAGGGTATCATAATCAATAGAGAGCGAGGCTCCCTTACTCACATCAAGGGATGCAAGTTTCTTTTCCAGCATGGCCATGGTAAGGGGTTCATTCTTGCTTTCCCCCTTGCTTTCTTTCTTGGATGTGCAGCTTTCATTGTCGGATGAGGAAGATGATGAGCTAGACTCGTACCTCTTTTTCTTGCCTTTGCTTTTGCGGCGACCCTTGGCCCTTTTAGTGTATGACTCCTCTTCTCCGGAGGAAGAGTCATTTTTCTTCTTCTTTTCTTTGTTGGCTAGTGCAGCCCTAAGCTCTTGAATTTCTTCCACGAGAGTGTGGATTTGGGAAGCTTGCACTTCTAGGCGATCATTGGCTTCTTCCAGAAGTTTGTGGTTGTTTTCGGACAGGGTCTCATTTCCCGGAATGTTGTCGATGTCGGACATTATGTTGGGAGTCTTGGAGTTGAGTAGCTTCGGAAAACTGACAGAAGATATGCAGATATCAGGATCTAGCCCCAACGAGTCGGAAGCAGGCTTAAATGGCTCAGGCTCAAATTCAGCAAACAGAAGCATTATCTCGTGCGAGATTAGTAATCCCGCGCGAGATAATCACACGGAAAGTCGATTTTTATTTAGCCCTAATTTTTGGTCGGAACGGAAAGTCCGTTTTGAGGGGTTTCTAAGGCCTTTATCAGAACCTAACGACTAAGCAATCAATCCGATTTTTGTAAAGCAAAGCCATGTAAGATTGTTTTTTTTTTTGAAGGATTATATGCACATTTTTTTTTTGAAGGGACATCCGAAAGGGTCATTCCGAAGGGACTTTTTTCGAAGGGACTTTTTCCGAAGGGACTTTTCCAAATCCTTCTTTATTGTCAATTTTGCATGGCTTTGTTTTGATCAAAAACAAGAAAAGATCACTGAGTCAAAACCGACCGGTCACGGAGTGATCCTAAAAAGTCAATCTACATGAGAATGTGGCGATGCAGGGCTGGAAGGCTAGGCTCCCCGCGATATGACAATCTAAGTGGATTGAATACGCGGAGTGGGATTATCCAACTTCGGAGAGACCGGCGACTAGGTGGTTACCGTCATCCGTCCTTAGTGTGGGTCCCGGGTTTATAGAGGGTATGTAGTGCAATGACAGTTATAGTATGAGTGCGCGTGTGTGATAGTCAATCTATGTGATAGAGTAAAATAGGAAGTTTTTTTTTGAAAGTCAAAAGAGAAAACAGATAGTGGCCGCACCAAGTGGTTGCCTACGTTTCTCCCAATTTAGGAAGACTCAGGCCGTCGTAGTTCCACATAAAGAGAGATAAATAATTTAATTTACAACTCCCGAATCCCCACTGGACCGGACTTTAATTAAATAAAACCCAATCACACGCAGTTCATAAATAATAATCAATTATTTAAGGAAAATAAAGGTCCGAGTTCTACATCTTAAGGGAGGCCTTAAGATGCGAGAACTCTGCAGATAATGAATCCTGGGATCCCCCTTGCGTGTTCGACCCTCGTCTTGGACCACGGGATGAACAGGAGAAACCAGAAAACAACCAGATTGCCGAAGCCATATCTCGCGCGAGATATGATATCTCGCCGCGAGATAAGCTTCATCTGAGAGCAAAAAATTCGAATTTTACTAATTTTTTGAAAACCTCTCTTTTAATTTTGACGCAAGTTTAAGCCTCTTAATTTTCAGTCCCCAGCGGAGTCGCCAACTGTAGCGTTGTGAGAAAGAAATTCTTATTCCTTTTATTTTTTATGAGTCGCCACCTATATTATTTGATTGGAAACATAGAAAAACCATTTGAAAGAGATTTGAGTTCGGGGCTTAGGTTATGAAATGGGTAGGTTTAGAAGGCATCCATTTCACCCAATCCGGAGATCAGTCTTGCTAAAGAAAAGAGAGGTTTTTAAAAGAAGAAGTAAAAAACGAATCTAAATACTACAAATAAAGGTCCATTTGACGAGGTCAAACGGAATGTAGAATCGATTGCTTCGAGACCGTCTCCATGATTTGGAGAGGCTCTAGGCCGATCCTAGATTCTATGGACTTATACCACTCTAACAATCAATTAGAAGGAAGTTTAGGAATTACCTTACGTGAGGTGATTTGGGCAGAGTTTCGACTCAAGTTTAGAGTCGACCTTTCACACGGACAGAGCTTCGCCTCGGTCCTTGGTTTGGAGATTGTTGCTTGTTTATCAACAAGGTTGACAAACAAACTATGAGGTGAGTTTTTTTAGGGTGATTTTGTAGGATTCTTTCAAGGAGAGAAACCAACAAAATGTGTGTGTTGTGAAAATTCTTCGACCTCTTGATCCTTGGAAGTCACCAAGTATTTATAGAGTTTGGATATGAAGAAGTGGAGAGTTAAAACCCTATCAGATGGTTCTAGACCTCTTCTCCCATTGGTTGGCCGGAGAGATAAAGTTTAATCTCGAAAAGAGGTTGAAATCGACGAGAGAACTGTCGTGCAATCTGCGAGGGGATATCTCGCGCGAGACACGCCATCTCGCGGCGAGATATTGCTCCTGTGGACAGTTTTGTCCTTTCCTCGTTATCTCGTATGCAGTTTAGTCCCAAACTAACGGTAGTTAGTCAAAACTTAACGAAACATGACGAAATGGTGGATTTCTACTTCTTGACTCAAAGCGAGACTTAGAGTGGTATAAGTATGTTCCGATGTGTTCAGAATGGGGTGTCTACAGATACCAAAACAAGAGCAGCACAAGATTTGTCGAGTGGAGAGTAGTTGATTTCGCTGCCTTGGAATCTGCGGCTGACGAAATAGATGGCATTCTCTGTGTGGGAGGCTGGCTGTTCTTGAGCGAGCATAGCCCCTAATGCGTTGTCTGTAACTGTGAGGTATAGCTTCAAGGGCTTCTCCTTGTGCGGTGGAACCAGGATAGGTGGGGAAGTCAAGTAGTGCTTAACTTCCTCGAATGCTTCTTGACATTCTTCGGTCCACTCTTGAGGTGCGTTTTTCTTAAGTAGCTTGAAGATAGGATCGCACATTGTAGTCAGTTGATTGATGAATCGACTGATATATTGAAGCCTGCCCATGAATCCCTTTACTTCTTTCTGTGTTCTGGGTGGAGGCATGTCTGTGATGGCTTTTATCTTGGCGGGATCTGCTTCTATGCCACGCTCTGTGACCATGTACCCTAAGACTTTCCCTTTGACCACTCCGAATGAGCATTTGGCGGGGTTGAGTCTCATCTTATGTTGTCTCAGTCGATTGAAGAATTTTCTGAGATCTCTGAAGTGTTGACCATCTGTCCCTTTTGAGTGAATAATCATGTCGTCCACATATACCTCTATTTCCTTGTGGATCATGTCATGGAATAGTGTTGTGACTGCTCTTTGATAAGTAGTCCCAGCGTTCTTGAGACCAAACGGCATGACCGTGTAACAGAACGTTCCCCAAGGTGTGGTGAATGCTGTTTTGTGCTGATCTTCCTCTGCCATGAGAATTTGGTTATATCCTGCGGAACCGTCGAAGAATGAGCGGACTTCGTATGCAGCTGTGGCATCGACCAACATGTCTATGTTCGGTAACGGGAAGTCATCTTTAGGGGATGCCTTGTTCAAGTCTCTGAAATCAACACGGACGCGTATTTTCCCGTTTGACTTGGCTACTTGCACTGTGTTTGCTAACCATTTTAGATACTCAATCACTTTAATGAACCCTACATTCAATAGCTTCATGATTTCCTCCTTCACTTGCATTGACCATTCCGACTTGATTCTGCGTAGTTTCTGCTTGACTGGCTTGGCGTTGGGTAGCAGCGGTATTTTGTGCTCTACAACTAACTGATTCAACCCAGGCATATCTTTGTAGGACCAATCAAAGACGTCGACATATTCTCTGAGGAGCTGCGTCAAGGTTTCTCTGTCTTCCCCTTTGAAGAAGCTGCCGATCTTTGTTTCTCTGGGGTCTTCCGTTGTCCCAAGATTAACCGTTTGCATTTCCTCGTCGTCAATTGGGCCATTCTTTCCACAATGACCTACTTGCTTAACTAATTCTTTTAAGATTTGTTCGTTTTCTTGATCTATCTCATCGCATGATTCATTATTAACGTGTTCGTTATATTGATTGTTATTAGTTAATTCATCATTTACGATGTTAGCAATCTCAGGGTACTCGGAAAGATCAAAGTTTTCATTAAGGAAGTAAGGGAATACATGTTCAGCCACTGCCTCGATTTCCTCTTGAGTGAGTCCATCGGAGGTGGAGCCTGCTTCTAATGTAAAAGCTATGGGGCCTATCTTCCTGCGGGGATGGGGAGTGCAACCAAGCTCTTTGATCATGAAGTCTTCATCAACAACTGGTCCTCCGGTGACGTGCCAGTTTAGAATTGGCTCATCACATTTCTGTATCAGTCTTGTGTAGTCAGTAGTTGGAGCGTCCCCCTTGGATATTGCATGAATCTGGCTGTCTTCTAACCGGCACAGGTCTTGGAACTGTCGCAGCATGTCTTCTCCCAACACAAAGTCCCATTCACTTGTCATTTCTGCTTTCGTGCCCCACAAATCATTGGGGATTAGTGGGACGGATTCTGTTTCATTTGGAGAAGCATCGCAATCGCTGAAGATTTCAAAGCCCGGTTGGCGCTTTCCTTTATCATCAGTCCATGGTTCTGAAAAGATAAAGTAGGGAATACTTTCCCCTTCTCGGACAAAGTAGCCATTGAGTGTCTTTCGATATGGCTTGAGGTTGTCATTCTTAGGCTTTAGGTTGTCACAGCCTTTGTAGGTGGTTCCTTCCCACTTGATTTGAGTGAAGCCCCACTCTTCTTCGTCATCTTCATCGTGGATGGAGATGATGTATCCTAGGCCATGCTTGTGTGAGGCTGGGGGATCGGTGGTGGTTTTGTTGTCCCTTGTAAGTTCTTTCCAAGCCCCAATCCAGGAAAGTACCCTTTTGCTAGCATCATTCTCCAGACAGGAAGGCTTCCGGAAAACCAAAGTGCCTTGGAGTAGTCATTTTCATTGTAAGCTTCTATGACATTCACAGTGCTTTCTTTCTCGATCTCAAAGCCACTGAACAGGAAATCAGAAGTGCTATGTTGTACCTCGAGGATAGGACTAGCAGTAACCATTTCTCCGTGTATGGTGACTATCATATTGTTGTGTCTGAACTTGATGCATTGGTGCAGGGAGGAGGGTACACCCCCTATGTCGTGTAGCCAAGGGCGACCAAGCAGCAAGTTGAAGGATGCCGGGATGTCGATGACTTGGAATTCGATGCTCATGGTGACTTGCCCCATTTCTACAGGTATCACAACTGATCCCAGAGCAGTTCTAGCAGTGCAATCGTACCCCCTTACAGTATGCCCGGATGGCTTGAGGTCTTTGTGGGTGAGGCCTAAGGATGATAGGGCTTTCTTTGGGAGGACATTGATTGCAGAACCATTGTCGACCAAAATGCGTGGCATTCGGTACCCATTCACCTTAGCAGTTATGTAAAGGGCCTCATGATGATTGTTCCCGTAGGACGGGAGGTCCAAGTCAGTGAAAGTGATGACGTTACCAAATTGCACTTGGCCAATCATTTGAGTGAGCTCTTCGGGTGTTGCTTCCGAGGAAATGGTCATTTGAGCCAATGCCTTTTTCAACATTTCACGGTGCTTGTGAGATGCTCCTATGAGATCCCAAACTGAGATGTTTGCTTGTGTCTTTTTTTAACTTAGTTAAGAGAGGGTCTTCTGGTTCGCTTGGCGATGAGGCTTTGGCTTGTTTTGGAGGATTTTCATCCCTTGGGTCTTTGTTGGTGATCACACGACCGGATCGTGTGAGTAGGTTGACTGTTTTAGGCCCTTTCTCCTTTTGTTCTAAGATTTCCTCCCAAGACATCATATAACAGAAAGAAGATTTATTTAATTCAAGAGGGCTCTCGTCCACAATTGTGGCTAGACGAGTAGGATCCTCGAAGCTACTTTCTATTTCTATCAGATTGACCTCATTGTTTGGCAAAGGATTAGTAACAACATTAGGTAATCCTATCTCTTTATCGTCAAACAAATCTTGGATGACATCTTTCAAGTGGAAGCAGGAGTTGGTGTCGTGACCGGTGAAGTTGTGGTACTTGCAGAAAAGGTTATGAGCATGGTTGGCAGGAAGGTCTTTCTTTGGAGGCCCACCTTCTCTTGGTTTGATTTTTCCGTTCTTGACAAGCACTTCGAAGAGTTCTTCTTGGGTGATTCCTTCAAGCTTGTCATAATGTCTATCCTTCTTCTTCTTTTGTGGTGGAGGTATCAGAGTATTTACCATTTCCGGATGATTGAAAACAATGGCATTGACAGATGCATCCTTGGGATTGGAAGAGGAAGAAGAGCTCTTGTTGTAACGGAATCCACTTTCTTTCTTGGCTTCCCTTTTCTGTTTGATGAGGTCATCTAACCGTATGCCCGACTTGTGAAGTTCGGCGAAGCTAGGAAAATAGTTGCCGGCTAGCTTGTCTTGATATTCCTCTCTAAGGCATTGTATGAGGATGTGAATTTGTTCGTCTAGGCTGGGCCTATCAACAATTTCGGTTAATTTGGTTCTCCACCTTTTGACAAAATCTGTGAAGGATTCGTTCGGAAGCTGTTTGGTTTGCTCAAGATCCCTTCTAGTGGTGCGATAAGTGGAGTTGTCCTCGTATTGCTTTTGGAAAGTACAACTAGCGAGTGGCCAGTCAAGTCTTGTAGAGAGTGGAAGGGTCATATACCAATCTCTAGCGGCACCATCGAGAGTTTGTGGAAAGCACTGGGCCAACAGGTTGTCATCAACACCCATAGGTAGCATGGCCCAAGAGTAGGTCTCCAAATGTGATTTGGGACAGGTGGTGCCATTGAATTTTGCAATGTCGGGTGTCTTGTACTTTCTAGGAAGCTTTGACATGGACTGTCGAAGGGTATCGTAATCGATAGAGAGCGAGGCTCCCTTACTCACATCGAGGGATGCAAGTTTCTTTTCTAGCATGGCCATGGTAAGGGGTTCATTCTTGCTTTCCCCCTTGCTTTCTTTCTTGGATGTGTAGCTTTCATTGTGGTTGATTTCGGACAGAGTTTCGTTACCCGGAATGTTGTCGACGTCGGACATTGTGTTGGGAGTCTTGGAGTTGAGTAGCTTCGGAAAACTGACAGAAGAGATGCAGATATCAGGATCTAGCCCCAACGAGTCGGAAGCAGGCTCAAAATGGCTCTGGCTCAGATTCAGCAAACAGAAGCATTATCCCGCGCGAGATATGTTGTCCCACGCGAGATAACCACACGGAAAGTCGATTTTTATTTAGACCTAATTTTTGGTCGGAACGGAAAGTCCGTTTTGAGGGGTTTCTAAGGCCTTTATCAGAACCTAACGACTAAGCAATCAATCCGATTTTTGTAAGACAAAGCCATGTAAGATTGTTTTTTTTTTTTTGAAGGATTATATGCATATGCATTTTTTCAAAGGGACATCCGAAAGGGTCATTCCGAAGGGACTTTTTCCGAAGGGACTTTTTCCGAAGGGACTTTTCCGAATCCTTTTTTTTCAATTTTGCATGGCTTTGTTTTGGTCAAAAACAAGAAAAGATCACCGAGTCAAAACCGACCGGTCACGGAGTGATCCTAAAAAGGTCAATCTACATGAGAATGTGGCGATGCAGGGCTGGAAGGCTAGGCTCCCCGCGATATGACAATCTAAGTGGATTGAATACGCGGAGTGGGATTGTCCAACTTCGGAGAGACCGGCGACTAGGTGGTTACCGTCATCCGTCCTTAGTGTGGGTCCCGGGTTGATAGAGGGTATGCAGTGCAATGACAGTTATAATATGAGTGCGCGTGTGTGATAGTCAATCTAGGTGATAGAGTAAAATAGAGAGTTTTTTTTTTTTGAAAGGAAAAGAAAAACAGATAGTGGCCGCACCAAGTGATTGCCTACGTTTCTCCCAAATTAGGAAGACTCAGGCCGTCGTAGTTCCACATAACGAGAGAGAAAGAGAGATAAATAATTCAATTTACAACTCCCGAATCCCCAATGGACCGGACTTTAATTAAATAAAACCCAATCGCACGCAGTTTATAAATAATAATCAATTATTTAAAGGAAACAAAGGTTCGAGTTCTACACCTTAAGGGAGGCCTTAAGATGCGAGAACTCTGCAGATAATGAATTCTGGGATCCCCCTTGCGTGTTCGACCCTCGTCTTGGACCACGGGATGAACAGGAGAAACCAGAAAACAACCAGATTGCCGAAGCCATATCTCGCGCTAGATATGATATCTCGCCGCGAGATAAGCTTCATCTGAGAGCAAAAAATTCGAATTTACTAAATTTTTGAAAACCTCTCTTTTAATTTTGACGCAAGTTTAAGCCTCTTAATTTTAAGTCCCCAGCGGAGTCGCCACTGTAGCGTTGTGAGGGAAAAAGAAAGGGATTAATGATTTTGTCTTTCCTTTTCATTTTTGAGTCGCCACTTATATTATTCGGTTGGAGAAAATAGGAAAACCATTTTGAAAAAGATTTGGGTTCGGGGCTTAGGTTATGAAATGGGTAGGTCAAGGAGCATCCATTTCACCCAATCCGGAGATCGGTCTTGCTAAAGAAAAGAGAGGTTTTCAAAAGAAAGAAAAAGCGATTTTTAATATTATAAACAAAGGTCCATTTAACGGGATTAAACGGAATGTAGGATCGATTGCTTCGAGACCGCCTCCATGATTTGGAGAGGCTCTAGGCCGATCCTAGATTTTATGGACTTATGCCACTCTAGTAATCAATTAGAAAAGGGATTTAAGAATTACCTTGCGTGAGGTGATTTGGGCAGAGTTTCGACTCAAGCTTAGAGTCGACTCTTGACACGGACGGAGCTTCGCCTCGGTCCTTGACTTGGAGCTTAATGCTTGTTTATCAACAAGGTCGACAAACAAACTATGAGGTGAGTTTTTAGGGTGATTTTGTAGGATTCTTTCAAGGAGAGAAACCAACAAAATGTGTGTGTTGTGAAAATTCTTGGACCTCTTGAACCTTGGAAGTCACCAAGTATTTATAGGGGTTGGGGAAGTGTTGAAGATGAAATCAAACACTTCAAGATGATCTCAGACTCCAAATTCTATTGGTTGGCCGGAGAGATAAAATTTTATCTCGAAAAGAGGTTGAAATCGACGAGGGAACTGTCGTCTGCAATCTGCAGAGGAGGGATATCTTGCGCGAGACACGCCATCTCGCGGCGAGATATTGCTCCTGTAGACAGTTTTGTCCTTTCCTCGCTATCTCGTATGCAGTTTAGTCCCAAACTAACGGTGGTTAGTCAAAACTTAACGAAACATGACGAAATGGTGGATTTCTACTTCTTGACTCAAAGCGAGACTTAGAGTGGTATAAGTATGTTCCGATGTGTTCAGAATGGGGTGTCTACAGGATGATGTACCAGAGATGACACAGCGTGAGTACACCTATTATTTTTCGGGTCAGATTCGGGATTAGATGAGAGACTCCAACATGTCGAGGAGCAGCAGTTCATGAACAACTATCACCGTATGTGTTGGGAGGACCGGATGGAGGAGTGGATGCAGAGACGTGAGGAGGAGGATAGAGCGTTCAGGGAAGAGATATTGAAGAGACTTCCCCCAGTATCACCATTTGTCCCGGAGCATTTTGACCCACCGCACGACTTAGAGTGGAATGGCCCTACTTGGGTCGAGTATGAGAGAAATCAAGGTCAGCCGAATCAAGTTACACACTCAGGCACGGGTGGTGCTTGGGACAATCTCTTTCCTCCGTCTCAGTGAGTGGTTGGAGGTACCCCTATCCCTTATGCATTTTGTACTACTTATGGGCATTGGGGGCACTGCTTAATTTTAGTGTGGGGGGTACTTGTACTTGTATGCTTGTGTTACTATGATATCACGATTAGAGTAGTTTTTAGAGTAATTTAAAAAAAAAGAAAGAAGAAATGAAAAAAAAAGAAAAAAAGAAGAAGAAATAAAAAAAAAATACTCCCTCCGTCCAGTTACATACTTCACACTTTCTATTTTGGGCGTCCAATTACATACTTCACACTTTGTCTCCTACATTATTTTAATACTCACAACACCATTATAATTTACTATTTCCTCCACTCATTCTCTCTCCTATTTTACTTTTACACTCACAACATTATATCATTATTTTTTTCCTTAATCCACGCGTGAACAGTAACTGTGAAACATGTACTTGGATGGAGGGAGTATATTAAAAGAGAGGCTAGGTGAAAACCCGTAAAGGGCACCTAGGCAAAAGGAGAGGAATTTTGTGAACCACTTACTGGCGTGAAGGCATAAGGGAGGTTTGGAGTGTTTGGGTAGGATTTTCATTTTGGTGTGGAGTTTTTGTTAGAGGCGTTAGGATAGAAAATCCTCATTTTTCTTTTCGGAGTTATAAGGGGCGTCGGAGATTTATATGAGGTAAGTCTTTGTTGGGAATCTCACCCTAGCATTGATTTCTTTTCGAGGGATGCCGTAGTATGAGATAAGCGTGGGGGAAACATAGGATATTTTTAGCTCCCCCTAGCTTTTATTTGTGGGCCCTAGTCGGATATTGTTTTATTTTATTTTTGGTGTTGATATCGATCTAGGGCCATTGATACTTATTTTTGTGGAGTGATAAGGCGACGGAGCTCTTTCCACTCCGGGTTTTGTGTTGTTGACTCGTTATATTGGGGATATAGAGGTGAGTAGGACTCATTTTCCTCCATGCTACGCTTGATAGACCGGTGCTTAGAGTGGGGTTAGGAATATTACTCAGGGACGAGTAATGGTCTAAGCGTGGGGGAATTTGATGGGTTGGTTTTTATACTATTTTATCTCCGATGTTTTCGGACTTTTATCCTTTATTTTGATGTATTTTAGACTAGGTTTGATGTAATTTAAGTTAGTATGTTATGGTGGGCTTTGTTGGAAAACATGGTACTTTAAAGATTAGTTTTTGGTTGTTTAATAATGTATTTTCAAAAAGCAATAAGTTGCTCAATCATCTAGTCAAAGGCAGCGTGCACGTGGGCAAGTCAAAGACAACTGAGGATCAAGCTGCAAAAATCTGAAAGCTGAAGACTGTTCGGGAATACATGAAATCTGGAGGACCAAACTGTCAATCTTTGAAACACCAGGGACTTTAGTGCAAAAGCTGAATCCAAGCAGTATATGGAGAACGAAATTTCTGGCATGTTCACATTGGTCTATCAATTTGTTCCTACCTTTTAGGAGATTTTTATTTTACTTTCCTTTTTAGTGTTTTATTTTGGGGGATAGAAAAAAGACTGCTAGGTTGAGGAGGAATTTTTATGCTTTATTTTTGATCATCTGGGGAGGGCAGCCGTGGACTGTGAAGGAAGGAGAACCATCTTATTTTTATTACGATTGAAATTCAGGTTTTTATGTTTATGTATTTTAATTTTGTGATTTTGAGTATGAGTATGAGTAACTAAGTTCTATTAGTTCACGGATTGGTTGTAGCCCTTATTTGATCTTTATGCTAAATTTCTAATTATCATTTAATTGTGGTTTTAGTTCATCCTAATATTCTTAATTTGTATTTGGTACGATTCTTGCACTTGCGTGGAGAATTGTGCATGAACACTATTAGGATGATTGGACTCGATTGACGATCTTGCGTGAATCGATTGAGTCTAGGTTTCATTAATTCTTTTGATCTTAATGAATTGAGTTTTTGTCAGTTTGATCTTGCGTGACAATTGATAATTGTTCAATAAAAGAATTGCAACCCGGCCATCTAACCGTCCCAATTCTTACAAAAGTGAAGAAACCCTAAACCCAATTAATATTTCTATTATTCAAAAGCATAAAGGGAAAATATGTGGTGAACCCAATCCGTGGGCTAGTTGTTTAATCCTTGAATTACTTCTGCGAATTTGCTTATTTGTTACTTTAGTTGCTTAATTTTCTTTCATAATTAGTTTTCAATAAATCACAATAAAAAAAAAAACCCCCTTTCTGGTTTCAATTAGAACTAATTAAATCTACTTGTTGAAACACTCAAGTCTCTGTGGTTCGACCCTTACTTGTACTGCTACTTCGGTAACTTGTACTTGCAAGATAATTTATTACACAGTGGATTTTTCGTCCATCAAGTTTTTTGAGGTGCATTGGAAGAGAGCTACACTGATGTATGTGATTATCAACAAGGGAGCTGTGAATATTGGGAGAATCATGATATTTGAGATGCTTGAGCGGGCTAGGGTCCTGGGTAACAATAACTACCTCTTCCCAATCATGATCACTGCTCTAGCTGAGAAAGCCGGGGTAAATTTGGATGGGTTTAACAGGAACTTGAGTCCGGAGTCAACAATCACTAAAACAACACTAGAGAATGGCCACTCATTACCGGCTGGACAAGGAGCACGTGGGAAGGCACAGTTAGATGAGGATGATGTACCAGAGATGACACAGCGTGAGTACACCTATTATTTGTCGGGTCAGATTCAGGGATTAGATGAGAGACTCCAACATGTCGAGGAGCAGCAGTTCATGAACAACTATCACCGTATGTGTTGGGAGGACCGGATGGAGGAGTGGATACAGAGACGTGAGGAGGAGGATAGAGCGTTCAGGGAAGAGATATTGAAGAGACTTCCCCAAGCATCACCATTTGTCCCGGAGAATTTTGACCCACCGCACGACTTAGAGTGGAATGGCCCTATTTGGGTCGAGTATGAGAGAAATCAAGGTCAGCCGAATCAAGTTACACACTCAGGCACGGGTGGTGCTTGGGACAATCTCTTTCCTCCGTCTCAGTGAGTGGTTGGAGGTACCCCTATCCCTTATGCATTTTGTACTACTTATGGGCATTGGGGGCACTGCTTAATTTTAGTGTGGGGGGTACTTGTATGCTTGTGTTACTATGATATCACGATTAGAGTAGTTTTTAGAGTAATTTCAAAAAAAAAAAAAGAAGAAATGAAAAAAAAAAGAAGAAGAAATAAAAAAAAAATATTAAAAGAGAGGCTAGGTGAAAACCCGTAAAGGGCACCTAGGCAAAAGGAGAGGAATTTTGTGAACCACTTACTGGCGTGAAGGCATAAGGGAGGTTTGGAGTGTTTGGGTAGGATTTTCATTTTGGTGTGGAGTTTTGGTTAGAGGCGTTAGGATAGAAAATCCTCATTTTTCTTTTCGGAGTTATAAGGGGCGTCAGAGATTTATATGAGGTAAGTCTTTGTTGGGAATCTCACCCTAGCATTGATTTCTTTTCGAGGGATGCCGTAGTGTGAGATAAGCGTGGGGGAAACATAGGATATTTTTAGCTCCCCCTAGCTTTTATTTGTGGGCCCTAGTCGGATATTGTTTTATTTTATTTTTGGTGTTGATATCGATCTAGGGCCATTGATACTTATTTTTGTGGAGTGATAAGGCGACGGAGCTCTTTCCACTCCGGGTTTTGTGTTGTTGACTCGTTATGTTGGGGATGTAGAGGTGAGTAGGACTCATTTTCCTCCATGCTACGCTTGATAGACCGGTGCTTAGAGTGGGGTTAGGAATATTACTCAGGGACGAGTAATGGTCTAAGCGTGGGGGAATTTGATGGGTTGGTTTTTATACTATTTTATCTCCGATGTTTTCGGACTTTTATCCTTTATTTTGATGTATTTTAGACTAGGTTTGATGTAATTTAAGTTAGTATGTTATGGTGGGCTTTGTTGGAAAACATGGTACTTTAAAGATTAGTTTTTGGTTGTTTAATGATGTATTTTCAAAAAGCAATAAGTTGCTCAATCATCTAGTCAAAGGCAGTGTGCACGTGGGCAAGTCAAAGACAACTGAGGATCAAGCTGCAAAAATCTGAAAGCTGAAGACTGTTCGGGAATACATGAAATCTGGAGGACCAAACTGTCAATCTTTGAAACACCAGGGACTTTAGTGCAAAAGTTGAATCCAAGCATATATGGAGAACGGAATTTCTGGCTGGTTCACATTGGTCTATCAATTTGTTCCTACCTTTTAGGAGATTTTTATTTTACCTTCCTTTTTAGTGTTTTATTTTGGGGGATAGAAAAAAGACTGCTAGGTTGAGGAGGAATTTTTATGCTTTATTTTTGATCATCTGGGGAGGGCAGCCGTGGACTGTGAAGGAAGGAGAACCATCTTATTTTTATTACGATTGAAATTCAGGTTTTTATGTTTATGTATTTTAATTTTGTGATTTTGAGTATGAGTATGAGTAACTAAGTTCTATTAGTTCGCGGATTGGTTGTAGCCCTTATTTGATCTTTATGCTAAATTTCTAATTATCATTTAATTGTGGTTTTAGTTCATCCTAATATTCTTAATTTGTATTTGGTACGATTCTTGCACTTGCGTGGAGAATTGTGCATGAACACTATTAGGATGATTGGACTCGATTGACGATCTTGCGTGAATCGATTGAGTCTAGGTTTCATTAATTCTTTTGATCTTAATGAATTGAGTTTTTGTCAGTTTGATCTTGCGTGACAATTGATAATTGTTCAATAAAAGAATTGCAACCCGGCCATCTAACCGTCCCAATTCTTACAAAAGTGAAGAAACCCTAAACCCAATTAATATTTCTATTATTCAAAAGCATAAAGGGAAAATATGTGGTGAACCCAATCCGTGGGCTAGTTGTTTAATCCTTGAATTACTTCTGCGAATTTGCTTATTTGTTACTTTAGTTGCTTAATTTTCTTTCATAATTAGTTTTCAATAAATCACAATAATAAAAAAAAACCCTTTCTGGTTTCAATTAGCACTAATTAAATCTACTTGTTGAAACACTCAAGTCTCTGTGGTTCGACCCTTACTTGTACTGCTACTTCGGTAACTTGTACTTGCAAGGTAATTTATTACACAGTGGATTTTTCGTCCATCAACTTTATTAAGAGGTGGCTGACTAGAATAATTGGGATTCTCAAACAAGGGTACACCTACGACCGGAAGCCCCGTAAGACAAGACACATCCTCTAAAGTGATGGTCATCTCCCCAAATGGAATATGGAGACTATTAGTTTCCGGGTGCCATCGCTCAACAAAAGCATTAACCAACGTCTTATTCACGTTGTCATACGCTCCACTCAGTAAGCACAAGAGTTCAGAATTACCAATAATATTTTGAACCGGCTCAGACATATTATTAATATCCAACTTCCATTTTTTCAACTTCCCTATATGATTGATACATTTTAATGTACGATCATCTTTACCCTCCCAAATGTATTTTGCATCATGTGTTTCATAGGAAGTGAGTAAAGATTTGTAACTCGGGCCATCGGGAAAAGGGATTTGTCCCTCACCTCCCTCGATGTCATCCTTATCTTTCGGTTCACCTTCCGGGTCAATATAATTCTGAGCCTCAGGAACATCCATTTGAGGTGAGGTTTTCATATTATCCCCATCCTCATTGTATACTGAATATCTTCCGCCTTCATACTGCTTATCTTCCGTTTCATTATACACTGAATGTCGAGGATCAACATATGCATTCCCAACTCGCTCAGCATCAAGGTTTTGCGTAGATTGCCCTTGACGTGAGTTTTTTTTCATTTTCCTTCCTAGCGGAAACAATTGGACGTCTTCTTGTGAACATCTGCTTAACTGCAAATAAAATATCAATAAATCAAACTTAAAACAATTTCATATCATCTCATATCAAAATCAAAATCAAACACTTAACATAAGTAACTGAAAATAGACAAAAAATTCGGCCGGGTGTGGCTGAAACTACTCAAAAAGTTCGGTCATGTGTGGCTGAATTTTTTCCCAAAGTTCGGCGGGGTGTGGCTGATTTTTTTACCAAAGTTCGGCCGGGTGTGGCTGATTTTTTAAGCATAGTTCGGTCACTACCGGCCGAACAGATCCAAAAATTCGGTCGGTACCGGCCGAACATCCAAAATCCAGAAATTTTAATGCAATTGAATCCAATAATTCTCAAATGGAAGCAAAGTTAAAGCCTAGCAAGTAATTTTCGAACAAAAGAGAGGATAATTACTTTGTTTTTCAATGTTTGACATCTTGATTTATGTTGAAATTGACTTGACTCTTCACTTCTTCTTCTTCTTCTTCTTCTTCTTCTTCTTCTTCTTCTTCTTCTTCTTCTTCTCTCTCCAAGAGGTAGCTGACTCTCTCTCTCTCTTTCTTCTCTTCTTTCTCTCTCAAACAAATTTCTGATTTTCTCTCTTTCTCTCTCTAAAAAACTGATTTTGGTGGGTAAGGATGAGAGAGAGATAGTAAATGTTATGTTTGAGGTTAATGGGGGTGGATGGGTGGGTGGGTGTGGGTGGGTGGGGATAAGGGAAAGGGATGGATTTATTTTAATTTTTGGGGGGTGGGTTTAATGTTACGGGTTTACTCAACAATTTTATGGGTTTATATAACAATTCTCATAGTAAAATATATTCCCTTATCGTCCCTAAAATTAGGGTTGGAAATGGTTCAGTTTAGCTCGGTTTGGACAAATTTAGAAGTCAAACCGCTTGCATCGGTTTGGAGAAATTTCAAACCGAGCTAAACCATAAAAAAATTCAGACCGAGCTAAACCAAACCGCTATGGTTCGATTTGGTTCGGTCTAAATTGCGGTTTGATTTTGCGGTTCAGACCACGGTCCAAACCGCGATTTAGACCACAGTAATTTAGTTAAATCAGGCAGTGCAGCTCTAACAGATGATCACAAGATCATTGTGCACATTAAAAAAAAAGTTCTAACACAAAGGACAATAACAAGGGAAAATCTGGAGAGGAACATAAATGGGAAGGGGAAAGCAATAACATAATAGCTCCTTACTCCAAATGAGACATTCAAATAAATTAACATGAAAACCACAGTTGAACAAGAGAAAGGAATGGGATGACTCACGAGGGATTAGTAGACGTGTTCAAAATCTAACCGGAATCGGCTAATCGGAGGTTAATAACCGTAACCGTAACTGGTCAAAACCCTCAACCGCCTTAATCGTAACCGCCTTACCGAAATCGGTGGTTAACCGGTTCGGTTAAGGTTAGGATTTTTCAAAAATCGGCAACCGGCGGTTATAACCGTCGGTTATTTAATCGATTATAACCGGTTAAATAACCGGCGGTTATAACCGCCTAACCGACAATTTTGAATTTTGAATTTAAAGTTTTAAACGTTAACCCCCCCAATGCCCCAACGGCTACCTTGGCCTAACTGCTCCCCCTCCCCCAACGGCTAGTTCAGCGCCCCTTCCCAGTTCCCTTTCTTTCCTTCCAGCCCCCAGGCCCCCCTGTCCCCTTCAATTAAATCAAAAAAAAAAATCTTTTAAAAAACAATCACCCCCTACTATAAATATTACCTCCCTCCTACCATTTTATTTTCAATTTAACCTTACATCTATACTTCTACTCTCTCTCTCTCTCTACTCTCAAATATCCTAACCTCTCTCACATTCTCAGTTAGTTTTCTAAGAATTTTCAGTTAGTTTTTTAACGATTTTTTTTTTGTATTTCAAGAATTCCAGTCAGCTTTTAGGAATTTCAGTTAGTTTTCTAGAGTTTTCAGTCAGTTTTTTAACATTTCCAGTTAGTTTTTAGAAATTCCAGTTAGTTTTTTAGAGTTTTCAGTTAGTTTTTTTAACATTTTCAGTTAGTTTTTAAGAATTTCAGTTAGTTTCTTAGAGTTTTCAGTCAGTTTTTTAGAGTTTTCAGTTAGTATTTCAGTTTCAGTTAGTTTTTTAGAGTTTTCAGTTAGTTTTTTAGAGTTTTCAGTTAGATTTTCAGAATTTCAGTTAGTTTTTTAGAGTTTTCAGTTAAATTTTCAGAATTTCAGTTAGTTTTTTAGAGTTTACAGTTAGTTTTTGCTCGGTTAGATTTTGGTCAATTTATACGTCAAATTATTAGTTATAGATGTTGAAAAATTCAGATAGAACTATACTATAAAAAAACTCGTTTTTGTTTGATTCGTATCGCATGTCGGCTCTACAATCCAAATCATGATTCAGACTGTTGTCAAAAATGTAGTTCAGACCACAATTCAAATCAATATTTAGACTAGAGTTCAGATTACGGTTCAAATTACAAATCATACTCCCTCCATCCCCCGTAAGTAGATACCAAAAAATATGGCACAAGAATTAAGAAAAGTGTTAGAACATAGTTTACGTAGAAGATAGAAAACAAGCAACAATCACACAACGCACAAATATACGTGGTTCACCAACTTGACTACGTCCACGAGCAGAGGGAGAGAATATAATTATCTTCTGAAAATCAACATATTACAATTTCTAATCTAGTGCATGATTTATTGGGAAATAATTCTTTTCTTTACAAACCCTATATCTAGAAAATAGATCAGCAAAATAACTACAAATATGATTGGGGTATGCTCTATTTATATGCCTACTCCAAACCCTGCAGGGTATTGTTTTCAACCTTGCTCCAAAATCTGCCACTGAAAGGACTTTTCCGGACCAAGGGCTTGATCTCCCCTGGGTAAGGCACGATCGCCATGTCCCAAATCGGCCCCTGCACGATCGTTTCATTTCGACAGAAATTTGGAACGGTCGATCCCTCAGCTGGTGTGTCAGGAATTCCGAATTTTGCTGTTTTGTCCCCTACTTAATTAGTTGTCCTCAACTTAGATGTCACCAAACCCAACAAATCTCCACTTTGACATCTAACCTCCAGATAATAACCAGAACTCCCCTTATGTATCAGATTCTATCTAATAGCTGTGAATATTCAGCAAGTCCAAGCAATGTTGGAACTTGATAGTTGGAACGGACTTCATGAACATGTCAGCATGGTTGTTTATAGTACCCACTTTATTCACCTTGTTCCGCTTCTCACTCCTTAGAAAATGATACCTCACATCTATGTGCTTGTTCCTCTCGTGATGAACTTGATCCTTGGCCAAACAGATTGCACTCAAACTGTCACAAAATATTGTAGCCTGATACTGATATAACCCGAGGTCGCTGATCAAACCCTTTAGCCATATTCCCTCCTTAGTAGCTTCTGTCAATGCCATGTACTCCGCCTCCGTAGTAGACAACATCACCATAAATTGTAGAGAAGCCTTTCAACTAAGAACTGACCTACCAAGAGTAAACACATACCCAATCATAGATCTCCTCATGTCAACATCCCCAAAGTATTATGAATCACAATAACCCTCAACTGAACACTCTGTACCACCTTCATAAATGAGCACAACATCTGATGTTCCCCTAAGGTACCTGAAGATCCTCTTTACTACTTGCCAATGTTCCTTACCAGGATTCCCCATGAATCTACTAACAACACTAACAGCATGAGCAAGATCTGGCCTAGAGCAAACCATAGCATACATCAAAGTATCAACTGCACTAGCGTAAGGTACTCGAGCCATAGATGCATGCCACTGGCAGACTTTAAACATGTAACTGCTTCCTTGAAAGTAATTAGCTCCGAAGAATCGGGTTCCACCTCCTCAGCAACCTGAAGTGCATAATACACCATGTCTTCAAAATCATACCTCTCTGGAGGCTTCCCAAAATTAGCCCGTCTATACCTCTCTTAAGCTAATCCATGTTCATCGGAAACTGGTGATAAACTTTCTGGTGCTTCTATTTCTGACGGTAGATCCTGATGAACATCTGACTGTGGAATGCTCAACTTTGAAGTATCTTGTAGCTCCACCTGTTTATAAATACTACCGACACTTGATACAACCATAGATCTCATAATAGGTTTAAGCATAGATTTTTCATCAAAAATAACATTCCTGCTTATTATTACCCTACCCTATGATTGAGACCAAATTTGGTATCCCTTGACACCATCCCCATAACCCATGAAAACTCCTTTTATATCCATCAGCTATAGCTTCCCATCATCCACATGATAATAAGTAGTACAACCAAAAGCCCTTAAATTAGAATAATTAACGGGTTTACCTTACCATACCTCATTGGGAACTTTGAGACAGATACATGTATGTGGTACGCGATTTATAAAGTAACATGCTGTACTAACCGCTTCTGCCCATAAACGCTTAGACAACCCTGGATTGGAGAGAATCATGTACCTTGCCCTAGCTAACAATGTCTGATTCTTGTGCTCCGCTACACCATTTTGTTGTGGTGTACCTCTCATAGTGAGATGCCTAGAAATCTCTACTTGCTTACAGAACTCATCGAACTCAACACTACAGAACTCCAACCAATTATCTGTCCAGAGTCGCTTGATCTTCTTCCCTGTCCGATTCTCCACTAGTGTCTTCCACTGTCTAAAATTGGTGAGAGCCCCACTCTTGTGCTTCATAATAATTACCCAAGTCTTCCTCGATTAGTCATCAATCATAGACAAGAAATACATGTGACCCCTCAATGATTCCTGACGTGAGGGTCCCCAACAATCCGAGTGAATGTAATCCAGACTGCCCTTCGTTTTGTGAAAACCCTTAGAAAACTTGCTTTGATACATCTTCCCAAGTATACAATGCTCACAGAACTTAAGGTCCTTGACCTTATGGCCACACAAAAGATCATGATTAGCCAATATATGCATCCCTCTAATGCTCATGTGCCCAAGCCTAATATCCTCCTTGACCACTTCAGATGATGCAACCAATACTCACCCAGAAAGCGTCCTCCCTTGGAGGAAATACGAGGAGGCCCGCTTAATGCCTCTCATAATCACTTCAGAACCTTTGCAGACATAAACTGCTCAATCTTTACCTTTGAAACTGTACCCTTTGTTGTCGAGCTGATTAAAAGATATCAGATTTTTTCGTTATCTGTGGAACATGCCTCACATCGTTTAAAGTGCAGAACTTACCATCATGAGTCTGTAGCTTGATAGAGCCAATACCAACCACCATGCAAGTAACACTGTTGACCATATTAATATTACCACAATCTACCTGCTCATAGGTTGTAAAACACTTTCTACTCGGACTGATATGATAAGAAGCCTCAGAATCAAAAATCCACGCATTCGACTGTTTTACAGACTCTTATATTACTAGAGCATAATCCCCATCAGAGCTGCTCGTATCAACTGAAGCAACATTAACTTCATTGCAATTTGGAGGCTCACCTCGCTTTTTCCTAGGACAATCTGTATTACAATGTCCCTTCCTCTTGCCGTAATTATAAATATCATCAGGTTTCGGGCCCCTCTTGCCTGAAGACTTCTTCTTCTTCTGTTTACTGATAGAACCCCTGATGCCTTTCGCAACCAAACCTGTTGTCTGATTATCTGTATCACTATTATACCTTGCCTTACAACGTAACTTTCTAGTCTTGAGCGAGGATTTCACCTCCTATAGAGTCACCGTCTCCTTACCACCGATACTAGAGTCAACATAGTGCTCATATGATAAAGACAAATAAACAAGAGGCATTAATGCAACATTCTCATCAACAACCTTAACATCTATATTACAAAGTTCAATTAATAAAGATATAAATCTATCTAAGTGATCCCTAATGGGCGAACCTTCCTACATTCGGAGAGAATATAGCCTGTGCTTCAAATATAGCTTGTTGGTTAATGATCGTGTCAAATGTATGTCTTCCAACACAAGCCACAAATCACCTCCGGAATCGATATCTGCTATATCCGCTAGATCATCATCATCTAGACACCTTATGATTTTAGAGTGGGCCATCTCATCTATCGCGATCAGATCTGCCTCTTCCTTCTCTGCTACCTTCTTCGCTTTCTCCGAACCTTATGTTGTTGCAGCTATGACAGCAACGGTGGGAACGACTTCTACCTTGCCCTTTGAATCCTGATGATCCTTGATTGCATTAGCCAATAGAGCCCACAAGCCCTTGTCCCTCAACAAATCTTTCATCTTGATTTTCCAAAGAGAAAAACTATTCTTCCCATTAAACTTGTCGATCGGTGATTCAATTATTGATCCCATCTTCTTTTGCAGCGGAACAACCCTAGACCTTCTTCAACCTGACCGACTCTGATACCAGTTTGTTATAACAGAGTCTACGTATAATATCGAAAAAAGCAATAATCACACACAACACACAGATATACGTGGTTCACCAACTTGGCTACGTCCACGGGCAGAGAGAATATTATTATCTTCTGAAAATCAACATATTACAATCTCTAATCTAGTGTACGAATTCTTGGTAAATAATTCCTGTCTGTGCAAACCCTAGATCTAGAAAACAGATGAGCAAAAGAACTACAATTATGATTGGGGGTAGGCTCTATTTATATGCTTACTCCAAACCATGCAGGGTTTTCAACCCTAAGCCAAAATTTGCCGCTGAAAGGACTTTTCCGGACTGAGGGCGCGATCGCCCCGTCTCCCAAATCGGCCCCCACGCGATTACTCTTGAATGGGTACGATCGCTCCCTTTCCACAGAAACTTGGCGTGGTCAAGCACCTTGCTCTGGGTGGTCACTCCCTTAGCTGGTGTGTTAGGAATTCTGAATTTTGCTCATTGTCCCCCAATTTAGGCATCCACAACTTAGATGACACCAAAACTAACAAAAAGTAAAAGAGAAAACTAGTGAAAGGAGGCGTTTTTGAGTATGAAAAATTAAATAGGAAAGCAAATAAGTGGGAGAAATAGTAAGTTGATTGGTGTTTTGAGTAAAAAATTAAAGTAACATAGGGAATGAATGTGAGTAATAGAGTAAAAACTTTGTAATTTTAGACATTATTCATTCACGTGAAACATACAAAAAATAAATATATTTACACTCACGTGAGATGGAGGAAGTATATAATATATATGGCCAGCCCTAAGGGCCCATTTGGTTCGCGGAATTGACCATTTTGCCGATGGAATGAAATGGTCAATTCCATTTGACCCATTCCGGACCCATGTTTGGTTTAAATATTTCATTTCGAAGGAATGGCAAATTCCATTGAATGAAGGAATTGGTCATTCCCTCCAAATATGGAAGGAATGCTCAATTCCTTTGACAATGGAATTGTAAATTTTTTTTTGACCAAAATACCCCCAAACTCAAATCACCCCTACCCCTGCCTACCCACCCCCACCCAGCCCCTGCCCTACCCCACCCCCCACCCCCTCTAATTTTTTTAAAAGACCCCTGCTTACCCACCCCCACCCAGTCCCTGCCTTACCCTACCCCTCACCCCCTCCAATTTTTTTTTTAAAAACTCCTGCCTACCCATCCCCACCCAACCCCTGCCCTACCCCACCCCCACCCCCACCCCCACCCCCTCTAAATTTTTTTAAAAGACCCCTGCCTACCCACCCCCACCCAGCCCCTGCCCTACCCCACCCCCACCCCACCCCCTCCCTCCAATCTTTTTTTAAAAAGACCTTTGCCTACCCAGCCCTACCCCACCCCCATCCCCATCCAGCCCCTCCCCTACCCCCCACCCCCCATGAATTTTTTTTACTCATTTTGTATACCCCCTACCTACCTACCCCACCCACCTAGCCCTGCCCTACAACCCCTCCACCCCCAAAAAAATAATTTTTTAAAAGAAGGGTAAATTGGACATTTTATATGCTTTCATTCCATTCCTATAATTTGTATTTTCAAACCAAACATGATTTGCCAAGGAATTGAATGACAATTTCATTCCATTCCGTGCCAACCAAACGGAGAGGTTTGACCAGTTTTTTTCCATTCCAATTCCTTCAGGAATTCAATTCCATTGATCATTCGATTCCTTCACTTTTTTCTATCGAACCAAACGGCCCCTAAGTTCAACCCACAAGGCCATGACTTTGACTTTGAGCCACCAAAATTTGAGTATATTTAGGTCTCAAATTTATACCTTTAAGGTTTAAATATAAATTGGATAATATAACTGGATCAATATCTTTTAATCATTATTATAAATACTTGTTATGTGCTTTCTTCTTTTCTATTCATTTATTTTCCTTTCTTAATTTAGTTAGAAAAATATTAACTTTTTGGGGCAATTATCAAATAGTCTCTCATCCTAATGGAAACTATCACCAAGGACACACATTTCATGAATTTACCATCAGGTCCGTCGGTTATAAGCCCACCCGCGTCATTGTTAATGCCACCTGCACTTTATGTCAAAGGGACAGCAGTCGATGTCCCTTTCTCCCCCTTTTTTGTTTTTTTCTTCTCCCAAAATTTTAAAATAAAATATCTTAAGATCTAGAACTCAAAAAAAAAAAAATCCGAGATCATTGTATTATTCGTATCGTCAAAACGAATCAAACTAGCAGCATCAACATATAATTTGAAGCAAATTTCATATATTTGTTAAGTTCACAGTTGTTCTAATTAAGTTCACAATTGTTACAAGTTCACAGTTATTTTTGATAAGTTCATAGTTAGTTTTTTGCATTTGTTCCAATAACAATTAAGAGAAGTTCACAATTGTTTTAGCTAAATTCATAATTTCTGCATAAAAATGACTATCATTTACTTAATTTACAGATTTTTTTAGTTAAGTTCACAGTTGTTTTTAGTCTTTTATAGCCTTTATTTTGCAATTTTATGAGATTATTTGACCTATTTGTTAAGTTCAATATTGTTTTTTTTTTAAGTTCACAGTTGTTTTAGTGTTTATGGCCTCTATTTTTGCAATTTTATGAGATTATTTGACCTATTTGTTATGTTTAGAGTTGTTTTTTGTTAAGTTCATAGTTGTTTTAGTTAAGTTCACAGTTGTTTTTAGTCTTTTATAACCTTTATTTTGCAATTTTATGAGATTATTTGACCTATTTGTTAAGTTCAATGTTATTTTTTGTTAAGTTCACAATTGTTTTAATCATTTATGGCCTCTATTTTTGCAATTTTATGAAATTATTTGACATATTTGTTATGTTCACAGTTGTTTTTACTTAAGTTCATTGTTGTTTTAGTCCTTTATGGCCTCTATTTTTGCAATTTTATGAGATTATTTGACATATTTGTTATGCTCACAATTGTTTTTACTTAAGTTCACTGTTGTTTTTTGTTAAGTTCACAGTTGTTATAGTCATTTTTTATGGCCTCATATCTCTCTTTTGTGCGTTCATGTTGCGTGTTCCGCTGCTTCTTCATCTACGGATTCCACAAAGCCACTAATGCCTTTTCACTCCTCCATTAACGCAAGTTATCCGTCTTATTTTCTTTTCTGATTACAAAATCTCACCTTCATCTTCCCCAATTTCGATTTCACAAAAAAAAAAAACTAACCAGACAAAACCTCCATTGTTATATCCCGAACACCCAAAATCAGAGCTTCAAGTGTCAAATTACATTAAAAAATCAAGAGGAATAACGGCTTTGAAGGTTGGGTACTCGCAATTCTTTCTCCATGTTCAAAAAATAAGTGTGGTTGTTCATCCAAGGTCCTAATTGCAGTATAGAATTGAAACTTGCTGCTGAAAATCAGTATGAACATGAATTAAGCCTGGATATGTTCTTTTATGTTAAGACTGGTGGTTGGGGATTCAAACTAGGTTCGATTGGAGTCATCCATCAACAAAAATCAATTTATATGGTCTGAATAATTAGGTGCAGCAGAAATAAAGCTTGGATTTTTTTTTTAATCTCAAACATTGTTCATCGCATAGCTTGGAAAAAGGTCGATTGGGATTGGAGAAGGTAGATCTGGTCGAGGGAGAGAGAGAGAGAGACGGCGGGGAGGATGCCGAAGGGGATGGAAGGGTCGCCGGAGGGGAAGGGGAAAGGTCATCGGAAGGGATGGTAGAGAGAGAAAGATGAGAAGAGAGAGAGAGAGAGAGGGGGGGATGATTTTTTATTTTTGGGTGAACGACTAGGTAAAATTATGATTATAATGTTGGACTAGTTAGTTAAATATCAAAATACTTGTCTAAATTGATCTTTTTACTTGGGATGAAGGACCCAGCGGTAATTTTCCCCAACTTTTTTCATGCAATGTTTTTTTTTTCAAATCTTAGCAACTTTTTTCCAGCTTGCTTGTTACATGCTTCCTTCTTATCTTTTCTTTTCCTTTCTCTATTAGTGTAAATTTTGATTAAATATAAATTGGATAAATGTCTTTTAATCATTATTATAACAAAACTAATGCAATATTTCTTTATTTAGATAACACAAAATTAACTTTTTTCTTTTTACTTCTTTGCGGTCATTATGGTAATATACCTTTGATTTCTTTTTAACTATCACTTTAATGTTACTGCAATATTATTTCTTTGCAATTATGATTTTAATATTATTTTATTTTTTTAATTTTTTTACAATTATCACTAAAATTTTGGTGAAATATTATTTCTTTTAATCATTTACAATTATCTCAAAACAAAAAATGTCATTCTTACTCGACACAATCAAAATGTTCAGATAAACATGGCTTAGGCCACAAATTGTATAGAATTAGAACCTCCTCTGGCTGTGAAGACCAATCACGCCACGTTCCAGATTTTGACTGAAATGACGCTTCAGATAGAAATTGTTATCAAATTTGTTTTAAATTGTCGCTGATCACGAAGAAAGGTCAAATTTGGAAGAAAAGGTTGAAATGGAAACCGAGGAGAGAGAGAGAGAGAAGCAGCAGCTATTGGAGTTTTCCTTGCTTTCTTAGATTGCAGGTTCGGGATCTACTGATTATGCTATTGCTGAAGTCGCTTCCCACCTTGAATCTACTCTAGGAAAGGGAGACGCATCCCCAGTTTCCGGCAAGAGAGAGAGAGAGGAGTTATTTCAGACTGTCCCATTTAGAAATGATGGTTTTTAGTAGTGGTGTCTGTGGGTTGATTTAAATTGCGTTTTGAAATTGAATTGAATTAAATCAAATTATACAATTTGGTTCGACTTTTAGGCATAAGTCGTTTAGCTCAATTTGAAAAATTAATAAATTACACGGCTTGGTTCAGCTTGCGATCTATCACCTTCAAACCAAATCAAATTGAACCGAGCCAAATCGTTGTATACCGAACCGGTTTGAGACCGTTAAACCTATTATGTTTCACTGTGAATTTTGTGGACACTCATTACTTATAAATCACTTTTTTTGCTTAGTTTGTTCTTTAGAATTTTAATGAAGAGTATCATTGCATTAACAATTACTTCATATTGTGATGTCAAACACTAACAGTGAATTAACAATTGTATTTTATTAGAATTTTCTGATTTAATTTTCATTGAATGCTACTTTAAATTTGACAATCTTGATTTGTAATTGTGAACTGGTATGGTTTGTTTTTTTTATGTTTTATGATTGTGTTTTTTCTTTTATAGAAATTTTCTACTTATTTAGAAAATTTTAAAAACATGATAATTGAGTGGTTTAGGTTAGGGGTGGACATGGTTCGGTTCAAACCGCGGTTTGAGACCGAACCGAACCAAACCACGCAGTTTGGTTTGGTTTTTTTCTATAAATGGTTTAGCTTGGTTTGAAAATTTAATAAACTGTGTGGTTCGGTTCAGCTCGCAGTCTGAAACCTCAAAACCGAACCGAACCGAACCGAACCAAACCAAACCGATTAGACCGAACCGCGGTTTAGACAATGTCTTGTAATTTGTTTTGAGATGGTTTCTTTTGTTGTACTTGTTAGAACAATGAACTTTCAGTTTACTAAAACTCATTCCTATTTGGATAGTAGTATTTGTGTTTTATGTTTAATATATATGATTGCTAGTTTGATAAAAAAAAATATGTAAAGAGCAACGCTTTTAGTTGGACAGGTTTGTAGTTCGGATAGCGGTCTAGACCGCAGTTCGGACCACGGTTTGAACCGTTTATGAAACCGTGGTTTGAGACCGAACCGAACCAAACCGAGGTGGTTTGGTTTGGTTTGGTTTGAAATTTTCTATGGTTCGGTTTGGTTTGGGATTTTCCCAAACCGAGTACTAGCGGTTTGGTCTCCAAATTCCTTCCAAACCGAACCATGTCCACCCCTAGTTTAGGTTGTGGTGTATACCATAGTTTGGATTGCGGTTTGAATCGCACTCTAAATTGCAAAATCAAATCGTGGTTTAGACCGAACCGAACCGAACCAAACTATGGCCGTTTGGTTTAGATCGGTCTAAAATTTTACATGATTTAGCTCAGTTTGAGATTTCTCCAAACCGATTAATAGCGGTTCGACTTCTAAATTTTCCTAAAATGAATTAAACCGAACCACTTGCACCCCTAGTTTTCAGACGGGTTATTTCCAAAAACCTGCTCCCACTTAAAACATCTGAAACCAAAATCGAACCTGCCAAGCCCCTCCCCGATTATGCCAAAACTTGAATATGTTTCAACCTGCCTCATTTAGTTCAAATCTGTAAGAGCAATTATTATTTCATTATGCAATACTAACTTTTTTGAATTTTTTCATCTAACAACAAGATACTCGCTTCGCCCCGATAATAAGCAAAAAAATAATTTTATGTATATTAATATTAAAAAAATTGTTAATCAAATAAATGTATAGATTAAGAATTGATTAATCTCAATCATATAAACATTGATGAGAGTTCCTAATTTTAACTAGAATACTTGGAATTTTTTATTTAACTTTAATATCCATTAGTTTTAGTGCCCGTGTATTTTACTTTGCATTTCTCTCTTTTGATAACTTGAAGATTTTGACCTATTCGAGGAAGCTAGTATCCCTCTCAACCGGTTAAGAGTCCTCAACGGTTGACCTGCTCAACCGATTGACCTCTTCCTATCCTAACCGGTAGACATCTTGACTTATCAACCTGCTCAACCGGTTGACTGGTCAAGCAGATCACAACCTGTTGCTACTGGTTTCCTTGGTGTAACCGGTTATGTTCACTCAACCGATTTTAGTGCAAGTTAAGCTTCTTCAACAAGCTTCTCATGTCAAGTTTGACTTATCATTTATTGCTCTCACCTACTTAGATGAAGTTGGTACAGTAGTTGTTGATGAAGACCATTTTGCTGCCTGACAAGTAACTAATTCAAGCAATGATCAGTTGGTCAGGTTAACAGTACTCACAACAAGCTTCTTACCCAGTGGATAATTCAAGTGTGGTTGTACTTCATATCTCAGACAGTCCCATTTAGGAACGATGGTTTTTAGTAGTGGTGTCGGTGGTTTGATTTAAATCGCGTTTTGAAATCAAATCGAATCAAATCATACAATTTGGTTAGACTTTTAGGCATGAGTGAATTAGCTCATTTTGAAAAATTAACAAACCACACGGTTTGGTTCAGCTTGCGGTCTACAACCTTCAAATCAAACCGAAATGAGCCAAAACGTTGTATATCAAACTGGTTCGAGACCGTTAAACCTATTATGTTTCATTATGTGTTTCAGTCACTGTGAATTTTGTGGACACTCATTACTTATAATTCACTTTTGTTGCTTAGTTTGACCTTTAGAATTTTAATAAAGGGTATCATTGTATTAACAATTACTTCATATTGTTATGTCAAACACTAATAGTGCATTAACAATTGTACGTTGATAGAGTTTTCTGATTTAATTTTTGTTAAATGGTACTTTAAATTTGACAATCTTGATTTGTAATTGTGAACTGGTATGATTTGTTTTGTTATCTTCTATGATTGTGTTTTTTCTTTTATAGGTATTTTCTATTTATTAGTTAGAAAATTTAAAAAACATGATAATAGAGTGGTTTAGGTTGTGGTATATACCATAGTTTCGATTGCGGTTTGAACCGCGGTCTAAATCGCAAAATCAAACCGTGGTTTACACCTAACCGAACCAAACTATGGCGGTTTGGTTTAACTCGGTCTGAACTTTTACATGATTTAGCTCGGTTTGAGATTTCTCCAAACCGGTTAGTAGAGATTCGACTTCTAAATTTTCCTAAACTGAGCTAAACCGAACCACTTGCACCCCTGTGAATATGTGGTGCCCAAGATCGCGACGTATTTTTTGTGTGTTGAACCGCTTTCTCGTGTAAGAGGTCACCGCCTCACATCGGTTTGAAGACATCCGATTTAAATTGAAAAACGGAGTCGCCACGCCATTTTGATTTCCTTAAAACTTTGAAAAAAGGATAAGGGTCCGGAGGTTAAGTTACCCCTTAGGAAGAACGGATCGACGTTCACCCAAGGAGCCTTGCCGAAGCAAGTCTTCCAAGATCCGACTTTCATGCTTGCCTTTGTGCTTTCGTGTGTGGGATGTGTTTTGATAAAAGGGGGGGATGTGCCAAGTTGTCTTCCGGACGTATAAAGGTAAATTCTATATACAAGGCACCTTACATACAAGGCACCAATAATCCCCAAACTACCCTTCGTCTGTCGTGCTCGAAAGGACGACAAGAAGCCTTCATGTCGTGTACTTTTACACGACATAAACTAATTGGGTTAAATAATAGGTCGTATGAAATTATACGAAATTTAAATTTACTCTGTCATTAATTTCGTACAAAACAACACGATATCATGTACTAAAATCGTATATATCCATACGACATATCATAATGAAGGTGTTCTTCGATGATTTGCGACACGATGTTAATGATACGCATATTCTATGTTATATTATTGAATTGTGTTGTTAATTGAGCAAAATTTATACACTTATACATGACAAGGAACAAACGTCATATTGGATCATACAATATCATATAACCTATCACATTTAAGTGATACCACTTTATTTATTTGGAGGAAACTCATGTAGATGAAAAAAACTTTAAATGTCATTTAGAATGTAGAAAAAAATTAAAAAAAAATAAACAAGGTAGCCGTATACCATTTTTGGCAAGATCGGGACACGTAAAACCCTAAAAACCCTAAATAATGGCAAATATTTGTAACTCAATCTCCATTTGGATTTTGAGGAAAGTGATGTAGATGGAAAACACTTTAAATGTCATCTAGAATGTAGAAAAAAATTAAAAAAATAAACGAGGTAGCCGTATACCATTTTTGGCAAGATCGGGACACGTAAAACCCTAAAAACCCTAAATAATGGCAAATATTTGTAATTCAATCTCCATTTGGATTTTGAGGAAAGTGATGTAGATGAAAAACACTTTAAATGTCATCTAGAATGTAGAAAAAAATTAAAAAAAAATAAACGAGGTAGTCGTATACCATTTTTGGCAAGATTGGGACACGTAAAACCCTAAAAACCCTAAATAATGGCAAATATTTGTAACTCAATCTCCATTTGGATTTTGAGGAAAGTGATGTAGATGAAAAACACTTTAAATGTCATCTAGAATGTAGAAAAAAATTAAAAAAAAATAAACGAGGTAGCCGTATACCATTTTTGGCAAGATCGGGACACGTAAAACCCTAAAAACCCTAAATAATGGCAAATATTTGTAACTCAATCTCCATTTGGATTTTGAGGAAAGTGATGTAGATGAAAAACACTTTAAATGTCATCTAGAATGTAGAAAAAAATTAAAAAAAAAATAAACGAGGCAGCCGTATACCATTTTTGGCAAGATCGGGACACGTAAAACCCTAAAAACCCTAAATAATGGAAAATATTTGTAACTCAATCTCCATTTGGATTTTGAGGAAAGTGATGTAGATGAAAAACACTTTAAATGTCATCTAGAATGTAGAAAAAAATTAAAAAAAAATAAACGAGGTAGCCGTATACCATTTTTGGCAAGATCGGGACACGTAAAACCCTAAAAACCCTAAATAATGGCAAATATTTGTAACTCAATCTCCATTTGGATTTTGAGGAAAGTGATGTAGATGAAAAACACTTTAAATGTCATCTAGAATGTAGAAAAATTAAAAAAAATAAACGAGGTAGCCGTATACCATTTTTGGCAAGATCGGGACACGTAAAACCCTAAAAACCCTAAATAATGGCAAATATTTGTAACTCAATCTCCATTTGGATTTTGAGGAAAGTGATGTAGATGAAAAACACTTTAAATGTCATCTAGAATGTAGAAAAAATTAAAAAAAAATAAACGAGGTAGCCGTATACCATTTTTGGCAAGATCGGGACACGTAAAACCCTAAAAACCCTAAATAATGGCAAATATTTGTAACTCAATCTCCATTTGGATTTTGAGGAAAGTGATGTAGATGAAAAACACTTTAAATGTCATCTAGAATGTAGAAAATAAAAAAAAATAAACGAGGTAGCCGTATACCATTTTTTATTTTATTATATGGTGTGTCGTGTCTAAATACACGATATTGATTCAGTGATATTTCGTATGAACAATACACGAAAGTAATCAAGGTGTATCTCGTGTATTGTTCATACGATATAATTACCGTAAAGAAATACTATATCGTGTTTGTATACACGATATGTACCATGTATCTCGGGTCTATACACACGAGATACACCCTGAAGCCCTACATAAAAAACGATATTCACGCAGACAATGGCCCCCAACGAGAGAAAAAACACCGTTGCTTCGCCGTACGTACACCCATGCAAATTGTGACACAATTGTCCAAGAACACCCATAAATTTATACCCATTATTTTCATTAATTCTCATATCATCTAACACCATAGTATGGATTCTCCACAACATTCTCCAAGTTTTTATGATCATATTGATCTTGAGCTTGTGGAATTTATTTTTGAAGAAGAAGGTTTGCCACCAAATTCTCCACATCAAAATCAAAATCCAAGCAGCAATGAAGTAAGTTTTTAAAGTTATATTTGGTGTTTTGATCAAAATCGCAATAAAAATCCAATCTTGAAACGAAATTGTTTTTTGAGATTGGATTTTTAAATTCTGATATTACTCTATTTCGTGTTATATTATACGAGTTTTATGCTATTTGTCGTGTTTTTATACACGAGTTATGGTGTATTACCTCGTATTGTATAACACGATATAAATGGGTTTAAGTCGGGTAAATTTACACGAGATGTTCCAGGAACATCTCGTATAATGCTACACGAAATGTCATACACACTCGTTGCTTATTCCGCAATTTTCTAATTGATGTTGTAGGGACCGGATGTCGGTTGATCAATTCGATACATCCCTATTATTTTCAAATAGGGATGTTCTTGTTAAACACGTACGGGATATCGCGGCCCGTCAAAATATAACCCTTTCTATAGGAGATTCGAGGAAGACAAGTGGCAAGATCCTAGGCTACGCGAAGATTGTATGCCATTTTGGTGGCAAGTACAGGTCCGGAAAAACTAAAGATGTGAGGTTGACTAGCACGAAGAAGATTGGGTGCAATTTTGAAATCCGGGCCAAAGATAGGGGTGATGGGGTATGGGGTTACGTTGTGAAGCATGGTTCTCATAATCACGACTTTCCAACGTATCCCGAAGGTCATCCGTTGGGTAAATTGACTAGTTCTGAATATGAGGAGGTGTGTAGCGCAAGTCAGTCTTCGGTGCGTCCAAATAACATTCTAACAATGTTAAAGAGGAAGGATGAGAAGAACGTGAGTACTCCGAAACACGTCCACAATGCCCTCACAAAATGCAAGTCACAAGAATGACAAGGGAGATCCTCGCTTCAACAGTTCATAAAAGCACTCGAGGATAAGCAATATACCGTCTTCATGAGGAAAGCTAACGAGAGTGACATGATCGGTGATATATTCTTCTCTCACCCACGAGCATCGGATATGCTTAACTGTTTTCCATATGTAGTACAAGGTAAATTTTTGATTTTTTTAATCTGTTTTTTGACTCTGTTTTCCTCTACTTTTGACACATTTCTAACTTTATTTCTCTTTAAATGATACAAGGTGATCGCACTTACAACACCAAGCTGCTATGGAATGGCATTACTTGAGATTATAGGATTTACTTCAACGGGAAGAATTTCACAATTGCATATGCGTTCCTCCAAAATGAGAAGACTGAGAATTACACGTGGGCACTCAAGAATTTGCAAAGTCTTTTTCATACTCCCCACATGCCAAGCTGTTTTCTTAAGCGATCGTGACTTGGCTTTCATTAATGCTTTGTCCAAATGGTATTTCCCGAGACCGCACACCATTTGTGTCGAAGGCATATCGAAGTCAATGTTAAAAAGAGAGCGTTGGCTAAAGCGGTAGCAATGAGTTTGCACTATCATTCATGAGGAGATTTAATAAAGCAATATCGGCCGCTACTCGCGAAGAGTGGGACACCCGTTGGCAATCGTTTTGCGATCATTTCGAGATCTTATCCTGATTTATTGACCTACCTCCAGCGAGACTTGGATTGCTCCATACTCTACGAATATTTTGTCGATGCACACGTATCGATTCTGCACTTCGAACCCACACCACGAACAGTGAGTGAGCATAACGAGTTGAAGAAGGCCTTGGGGAGTGCTTCTTCTACTTTTGACACATTATTCAAAAAGGCTCATGAGATTATGGAAATCCAAATAACAACAATCAAAGCTACTATGGAGCAATCAAAGAGTAGAATTCCAAATGATATGAAGACATGTGATCCGTATCAAGACATATTGGGTCGAGTGTCAAAGACTGGCTTTGGACATCATCAAAGAAGAGCGGAGTCTTTGTGGGGATAATGTCATGGATCCTTCAGCCGTGGGTGTTACTCGAGGCGAACACATGGACTTCCATGTAGTCACGAGATTGCATGCATACAAAACTCGGGGCCGGATTGAGTTGTCCTCGATTCATGATTTTTGGAAGAAGTTGGACATTGAAGTAGAATCTTGTCCCACCGGACCTGATTTTGAAGTTGTGTTGAATGAAGCTGCGAAACGCACCTGGACTGTAAAGAGAAGGTTATTTCAAACGATAAATGAAGGGTTACATCCACAAACCGGAGATGCTTGAGCCGGATCATATTTCAAAGGCAAATAAACCCGGACCACCGGTTGTAGAAATCTTGTCGGATTGGGAGCGTGCCGGCGAGACATTTTGGAGTCCCCACTACACCACCCTCCGCTAGCGGCAAGTCTAGATCTTCATTTATTGCATCAACCCAATCGGGTTTGATGTCGAGATCAGACTTCAAACACTACACCATCTAGCCTTACCACTCCTACATCTCTTCCACCACTAGCTGCTTCAGGTCGTGGGAGAGGTCGAGGTCGAGGTCGAGGTCGGGGACGGGGACGGGGGCGGGGTCGTGGAAATGGACAAGTCAATGATATACATACTTCTGTCCATAGGATGTTGCTTACCCCTCTCATTGTCCCATTTATTGATGGCTTCACAGATGTGATGGGTGATGGAAATTGTGGATATAGAGCAGTAGCAGCGCAAATATACGCAACAGAGGAGATGTGGCAAAGAGTGCGCTCAGATTGTGCCAAGGAGCTGCTTCATCGCCGCGAGCTTTATGAGAGAGTTATGCCTTGGCGAGATATGGACGAGCTCTATAGTCGCATTACTCACTATGCCTCCCCTTGTACGGAATATTATTGGTTGATACTCCCAGAGATAGGGCACATCATAGCCACGGTGTATAATGTGGTGTTTGTCTCGTACTCGCAAACCGCTGGCTTCACATGCCTACCAAAGGATCGTACCACAAGGAACAGGACCACCCACAGACACACTTGTGTTGGGACATGTGGGAAACCATTTTATATTGGTATGATACTTTAATTCGTTATATTTAACTATCTTATTTAAATTTGTTACATTTAACTATATTTTCTAAATTTGTTATATTTGACTATTTTATTACTTTTGCAACATTTGCACATGTCGGATAGTGATTACCCGATACCATCAGTAGCACTATATTGGGGGGAGCAACGTGATCCAAGCGCAAGTAACCTGATCATGCCATACAGAACTCGGATAGAAACATTCAACCGACTCTCATTATGGCGAACGAAGCACGAATTTGCAGAAAATAGGCCATAGTTTATGTGTATAGCGTATTGATTATTTTTTGTATGAAGTTATGGAATATGTTTGGAATATGTTTGGGATATGTTCATTTTGGTTGTTTATGTTTTGGAATATGTTTGGGATATGTTCATTTTGGTTTGTAAATATTGTTGGTATTTGTTTCAGTTTGTGTTTCAGGAGATGTTGCTCTCAGACTACCATATCGTGTGCTTATACACGATATGTCATATATAACTCGTATATATATACACGACTTATTTCATTTTTGTCGTATGAAAATTACACGAAATA
This sequence comes from Adenophora triphylla var. japonica, assembly GCA_022495995.1. NCBI lineage: Eukaryota > Viridiplantae > Streptophyta > Magnoliopsida > Asterales > Campanulaceae > Adenophora > Adenophora triphylla. Next base: position 66,790 of record JAFEMH010005920.1, read on the forward strand.
CACTAACTACCCAGTAATGTATCTCGTGTGTGTTTATACGAGATAAAAGAAAACATGTCGTGTGTATATATACGAGATGAGTAAAATCATTTCGTGTATAAGCACACGAAATGTCATTCTGAGAGCAACAAACTGAAACACAAACTGAAACAAATACCAACAATATTTACAAACCAAAATGAACATATCCCAAACATATTCCAAAACATAAACAACCAAAATGAACATATCCCAAACATATTCCAAACATATTCCATAAACAAACATTGTATCCAAAATTTACATATCTCAAACATATTCCAAAAACAAACATTGTATCCAAAATTTACATATTCTCAAACATATTCCAAAACAAACATTGTATCCAAAATTTACAAACCAACATAAACAACCAAAATGAACATAATCATGAAGCGTCTCCGATCAGCTCAATGGCCCGTCTAATCTTATCTTTGACATCCGCAGATAAACTGTCATCCGTGAGCAGTGAAACTAGTATGCCTCGTGCCTCTACAACCCTAGGCGGTGGTGGAACGTTAACTAGGGCATCATGATTCGGATTAGTAATCCGAACATGAGTCCTAGCCAGAACCACCGCATATACGTGGAAATAACAGATCGAGATGTGCTCACGGACGGGCCCCATCTACGCAATGGATCGAAACCCCCAAGCCGTCCTCTAACCAATCCTCCCATACATCATCACGCCCTCCATAGGACTTCTTGTACCCCTTTTGACCTGCTATCAATGAACAATTTTGGGGGGAGCAAGATATGGGGTCTCTGGGGATTTTCTGCTGGATCCCAAACTGGCGTGTAACACGGTCAGGCAAATACGCCTCCGTGATATCCTGGAAGCGTATAACCCCACGAAAGTATGAGACCGGTAAAAGCGCCTGCAGGGTGGTGCCGTAGGGAGTCCAACAAACCTAAAAATGAATTTGTTAGACACCGTCAACGTAAATAATAATTTGTAAAACTTTAAATATAACTAACTCACCCTATCAACCGTCATCGTGTCCAGGGTATGCCGAAACTTCAATAGATGGGGCATATCCCTACCAAAATATCGTGCGCACGCACCATCTACGAGCCCTCGGGCCCTCCGTCCATAACGGGTCAATCTCTCTCCGGAAAACCGAAAAGTGCTCGTATATCCAGGCCCTGCAAATGTATGAAATAAATAAGTTAACAATGTTATAACCATAAATGCATGTTGTAATTATTAAATGATTGTTAAATATTACCTCCAAAAGACTCAAACAACCGCCAATACGCTTGCATCCGTATCTAGATGCCTTCCCCAACTCTCGGTATAGATATGCCAACCCAGCTGTCCCCCAGGATAGAGCCCCCACTCTGTCAATATCCACGCACAATGAAAGGTAGTCAGAGGGCATCTTATCCTGAGTCTTGTCCACGAACAGCGTGGAGCCCAGGAGGAACATGATGTACGTAGCAGCACGCTCATCGTCAGTCATGTCGGAAGGGGACTCAAAGGAACGGCGAAGGCCATCTAAAGAGTAGGTCGTCCCCTTCCGACATGTCTCAAGGCGTGCCCTGATAGCGGCTACGTCAGGCTCTGGAACCGCCTTCCCAACAGGTCCACCTGAACAGCTGATGCCTACAAATTGAAAATGAAATAATTAATAAAATTGTTAAAATTTATGAAATTTATAAAAAATAGACAACAAACAAGAATATACCTAGGATATGAGTGACGTCATGCATAGTGATCGTCATCTCACCCCACGGCATGTGGAAGGTATTAGTCTCGGGAGACCACCGTTCCACAAACGCCGTTAGGAGCGCCATGCTAGGCCGGCGAATGGTAGCATCATGTAGAAAATGGAGGCCGATACCCTCAACACGAGCCCACCAAGCTCTATCATCCTCCGGTAAAGAAGCATGGGAGAACCTATTGATTCCAAACAAAAAATTATAATTAATACTCCCTCTGTTTCAAGATTCAGATGACATTTCGTATGTCAATACCCAAAATGTTGGTGACATTTCGTATTTGTTCATACGAATGGTCACCAACATTTCGGGTATTGGCATACGAAATGTAAACTGATTCATCAGTTTACATTTCGTATGCCAATACCCGAAATGTTGGTGACCATTCGTATGAACAAATACGAAATGTCACCAACATTTCGGGTATTGACATACGAAATGTCATCTGAATCATGATAATGTTTTGCAAATGGCTATTTAATAAAAAAAATCATATACTTACTTATCTAAAATCTGCTGCCTTGTTTGGCGCTTCAACACCGGCTCACAAGTGGCGTTCTCCCATATCTTACGGGCTCGATGATGACCAAACCCGTACAACAACTGAACCTCCTCCGGGCCGCCACCGGGGTTACTCTTCAGCTGCCACTCGTCATCCTTGGCCCCTTTCCCCTTTCTGCCCCGTGCCTCCCGCCTCTTGCGAGGCCTCACAGATACACTCTCCTCCGCCTCCTCCTCCGCCTCCACCTCCGCCTCCTCCTCCTCCTCCTCCTCACTAGATAAATGTGCCTCCTCCTGCACAGATGCACCTCGGGACAGAGTACGTGAAGATGAATCCTCACTAGAATAACTACTCTCACTACTATCACTCTCCTCAACCACATCCGGCTCAGCAATCACGACATTCTTGTCGTTCTTCTTTTTGGACCGTTTTTCAACCTTACCTGCAGCTGCCTCCTCGGCCTTCCTCTTTCTATTAGAGGCCGTCGCAGCAGGTTTACGTACCTACAAAAAATTAAATAAGAGACAGTTAATATTCAAGAACCAGTTTACATTTCGTATGACAATACCCGAAATGTTTGTTACCATTCGTATATGTTCATACGAATTGTCACTAACATTTCGGGTATTGGCATACGAAATGTAAACTGATGAATCAGTTTATATTTCGTATGCCAATACACGAAATGTTGGTGACCATTCGTATGAACATATACGAATGGTAACAAATATTGGTATTGTCATACGAAAATGTAAAGCTGATGAATCGGTTACATTTCGTATGCCAATACCCGATATGTTGGTAACCATTCGTATATGTTCATACGAAACGCACGTCGACAACTTCAAATTTTAGGCACACAAATTCGTATCCGATTCAAACAAAAAACCCAAATTAATGTTACGAAATCGCAATTAGAACCATTTAGGATACGTTTAAACAACATTAAGCATTATATAATCCATTTTAGGCATACATTTGTTGTAGGGTTTTCAAATTGAAATTTTAGGTTAAAATTAATTACTTTCTTTGGAGCGGCGGAAGAGGCGGACTTTCCACCGGTAGGGAGGTTTGTCTTCATCGTCGGCGGTGGTGGTGGCGTCGTTCGTCGAGTGAGAGAGAGAAGAGAGACCGTTTGTTTTTCTTAGGTTTTGGTTTTGAGAGCGAGAGAGAGAATAGAACAGGGACGGACGGTGTTTGAAATGGAGAGGGAGGGGAAGAATTTTTTTTTTAAAAGTATTTATATGGGGGCATTTTAGTAATTTCATCGTGCCTTGTAAAAATGCTGCCTTGTATATAGTAGTACCCACGTATAAACCATGAGTTGGTTATCACTCGGGATTCCTTGGATTTTGATATATTTGGGACTTTGATCCCGTGCTCATCTTGGACTTATGATCATCATTATGAGACCTTTGGTCACATGTGATCAAGATAGGAACACCTTTTTTATAGTCCAAGGATGAGACTCTTTAGAAAGGAAGGACCTTTGCCCATCAATCCTACATCTTGGGACGATTTGAGCTTGATAGGGACATTTGTGCTCGTCTCAAGTGATGATCGTAGATGTAGGGGCTCAAGTTCATCCTTTTCTAAAGGAATTTCCGACTATGGCATCTTTATGTGGAGGAAATGAAGTAAAGATAGGACCTTTACACCATTACACCCCAAGAGATGCTTCAAGTATCAAAGGGACTAAGGGGAGGGGTATAAAGATTGGATCTTTATACTCATCCTATGCCTTTTTGTGCCTTAGGAAGGTCACTAGGCAATCCTTGGAGAGTGATCCAACCATGAAGGACATGGGGAATGCACTTTAAAGTAAAGATGACATTTTTATGCAAACATATGTAATGAACATTATGCAAGCTAGGACTCAGAATAAAAAAGGGAGGACCTTTATGGCTTTTCTATGTCCTTTAAGAACCTTTTAGGTGGACAATCCTTGGAAGAAAGGTCTATGGGAAGGGGATGACATTCATATGAGTAAAGATGACATTTTTAATGAAAAGATGGCATTTTTATATGGAAAAGATGACATTTTCACATCATCATGTGAGAGATCCACCCTAGAACAAGCCATTTAAGATCTTATTGTTCATCCTTGGGATGGATCCTCCATGAATCCTATGTGATAGGGGAATGGGGGGTATTATGATCTACATGGATAGAGACTTGATTTTTATAGCAATAAATCACATATAAAGCAAGTAAATAGCAATATAAATGGCAAGGAGCAATATAACAAGTATATTTTAAAGAGAAGAGGAGGAGAGGTTACCAATGGTGGTGTTCCTCTATCTCCTTTGAAGGTTTTCTAAGGAAGGAGCAACTTTGGAAGGATTTTGAAGAGGAAGGAGGTGATTTTGGGAGCTTTCAGCTTTCTGTAATTTCGTGGCTATATTTTGGTAGAGTAACAGTGCCAAAAATTGTCTTCCAAAATGAATAGAGGAGGACTCTATTTATAGGCAGTTTTGTGCTTCCTAATGAAGCCGTGCGGCTGTAACCTTTCGCTAATGAAGCCGTGCGGTCTTATCCATTAGTGACTCAGTCTATTTCTAGAACCATGCAAGGTGGCATTCTAGAAGCTCTTTTCCAGCGAGATACTACGTGGAATTTTAATTCCTAACATGTTCTTCGTCCCTCGATAGGTTTGGGAAAGTTCCCAAATTGCCCCTGAACTTTAGAAAAGTCTGAGGAATTGTCGGAAAACTTAACCGGGAGGCATGAGCCAGATTTGGGTACTTACAGAAGCCCCTCGGCAACATCACTTGTAGGGCGAGTGGGGTTTTCGATAAAAAAGGATTCAATCTGGCGAACTGCCGAGACGGATTGGGTGACCAAGGTGGTCGAGTGGCTGAACCTTTGGAAGGCTACCTACGTATCCCGGAGGAATCAAGCCAGATCGTAGTTCGGAAAAGATCCGCTGGGGAAAGGGGTGTCATATGTGATGAATTGGCTGAACCTAAAGTAGGCTACCTACGTATCCCGGAGGAATCAAGCCAGGTCGTAATTCGGGGTCCACTGGGGAATGGCGAAGAGAAACCGGTCCCTTACTAGGAAGATGGAAGGAAAGTGACCTAGGAGGTCAAATGACTGATCCTACTGGGGATATGCCAGATGAAGGGAGTGACCAATGTGGTCAGATATCTGGACCTTTATGAGTGGCTACTTCACCACTGAGGAGTGATGAAGGAAGAGGATGACCATTGTGGTCGAATGGCTGGTCCTTTATGAGAGGCTCATGCACGACTGAGGAGTGATGAATGAAAAGGGTGACCAATGTGGTCGGATGGCTGGACCTTTATGAAAGGCTTCCTACGTATCCTGGAGGAATCAAGCCTTGGTCGTAGTTCAAGTCTCACTAGATAGTTAGGAACATGTCTAGGATCCTTGAGGTTTTGACGATTCATGGAGGAGTCACCTTGTTTGACAATTAATGGAGGTTGTCACCTGATTGACAATTAATGGAGGTTGTCACCTAATTGACAATTAATGGAGGTTGTCACCTGAAGAAACCAAAGCTTACGTCACTATCGAGGAGATAGAGGTAGCTGAAGTTTGGAGAAACTGAAGCGTACTTCACTATCTATGAGATAGAGGTAGCTAAAGTTGGAAAACTTGAGCGTACTTCACTATCTATGAGATAGAGGTAGCTAAAGTTGGAAAACTTGAGCGTACTTCACTATCTATGAGATAGAGGTAGATAGAGGTAGCTAAAGTTGGAAAACTTGAGCGTACTTCACTATCTATGAGATAGAGGTAGCTAAAGTTGGAAAACTTGAGCGTACTTCACTATCTATGAGATAGAGGTAGCTAAAGTTGGAAAACTTGAGCGTACTTCACTATCTATGAGATAGAGGTAGCTAAAGTTGGAAAAACTTGAGCGTACTTCACTATCTATGAGATAGAGGTAGCTAAAGTTGGAAAACTTGAGCGTACTTCACTATCTATGGGATAGAGGTAGCTAAAGTTTGGAAGACTTGAGCGTACTTCACTATCTATGAGATAGAGGTAGCTAAAGTTTGGAGAACTTGAGCGTACTTCACCATCTATGAGATAGAGGTAGCTAAAGTTTGAGTTTTGACAATTTGAAGGATGTCACCTAGTGTTATTCCGTTATAACGGAAGTAACGGAGGCGCTTCGAGGGGAAGGTTTATTTTCTTTAGAGATAACGGATATCCTTTGGAAACAGCGTTACTCTGGTTAAGAGATAACGGGAATTGTATGCCTAAGTGGAAAGTCCAGGGGCAAAAGTGTAAATTCAGCTCAGAGCGGATGAAGCCGCCCGACATGAGGTGAGGGAAAAAGAAGTTGTACGGCTTTGAATCTATTTTCACCAGATTATTTAAACAGAATTTGAAACGGGCAAAAAGCCATTGCTGCTTGTTTCTGCCGAGGAAGAGGGAGAGAGAAGAGAGAGAAAATTTCAAAATTCTTCAATTCTCTTGCTTTCTTGACTTAGGATGGATCCGGAGGGGAATATTGTGCCTAGACAAGCACGAAGGACCTTGTCGAAAGCCGCTAGGAGGAGGAGGAGGGAGCTCGTTCGAACGAAGCAAAAGTATGAATTCAACACGCCTCCTTTCGAGCTCTATCCCGGTAGGGGGGAGCACAAATCTACGAAACCTCAATATATTGGGGTAAGCATTCTTGATTTGCTTGATTTTTTCGATTTTGATGGAATTTTGATTGATTTAGGGCTTGACCCGATTTTTTAGGAATCTTTCGAATTTTCCTATGATTTTTGTTGATGATTTTGGGAATTTGACGATTAACCTATGAGGCTAAGGGCATAAATGAACATGCATGTGCAATTCATTTGAGAAAAATATGAGAATGACCCATTTTTTGAAAATAAAGTAAGAAAAATAATGTCTAAAATGTGACGGAGTTCTTGCATGTGCTAGAACTAGGTCAATTTCTGATCATGGATGGGAAAGCAAGATTTTGGACGATGAAAAGGATTCATGCATGCCATTTTGAAAGATTAATGCTTATGTGCAAAGAGTTTTTGTGAAAATTAGACTTTTGTACTTAGGAGAGCGATGTGCTCAACATGACGTGTTTCAAATGATGAAGGACATGTTTTCTGGGCAAAGGATGCTAGAAATCTCTTATGAATGCTTTTCTTTGAAAATATGTGCACTTTTGAATATATGCATGCTTTTGAAATGAGATGAAGGACTGACACATTTTGTGTTGTGTTTTCCTACAGGAGAACAAGTCGAGGGGGCCTTCTGAGGTAGCTGTGAAGTTGTGGGATAGGATGCCCAACTTCGAGAAGGATGGGGTGAATCCCAAGCAGCTGGTGATGGCTACCGGCCTTGATCTTTTCATTGATGCTATCAGTAGAGGTATCCATGTGACCTCTAAGAGTAAGGGGCTAGTCCAGGCCCTCTCAGAGTTCTGGTGGGACACCACCCACAGCTTTCATCTCAGCTGGGGAGAGATTGCGGTGACTCCAGCCGACTTCACTGCTATTACTGGCTTGCAGTTCACTGGGAGGCCTGTGACCTGGAGAGATCACATCACTGCAGAGGAGTTTAGATCTTTGGTAGGTTTTGACCTTCGTCCTAAGGGGCTTGGGATGGAGACGAGGTATGTCGAGGTAGCAGTTCTGGAGTGTATGTAGGGGTTTGTCGCCAATGAGGTGACTGCCCACCAGCTCGCGAGAGCTTTCTTGTGGTTAATGCTGTCAGTCACCATATTTGCTAATTCTGGGACATTGGCAATGCTTTGCCTGCTGGACTCTTTGGAGAATTTGGATGAGGTTGGGGCGGTCTCTTGGGGTGAGGCCGGATTGGCTGAGCTTTATTTTTCTTTGGACTTGTACAGCTGTAACAAGGCTACTTCTATGGACTGCTTTTCTTTTGCTTTGGAGGTATTCTCACTTTCTTTTCTCTCTTTTACTCTTCTGTCTTGAGATTCTATGAGAGAAATGACCTTTTGTTTTGAACATGCAGGTCTGGTTTTGTGAGGTGATTGGGTTCTTTTCTTGGAACCAACAAAATGATCCGGAGATCTTCTCGGCCATGATTCGTTGGAGGGGAGAGGCTAGAGATAAGTTTACTGGGAAGACTCGGATCACTTTTGATTACAAGATGGTGAGACCGGTCATCAACAGGGATGGTCATGATGGGGTTGATTTCTACCCTTGGGGGAGGTACCCGAAGATTTTGCTAGGGGATGCCTTCGAGGCGACTAGGCAGAGGAGATGGCTGACAGGGCTGACCTGTGATGTCATTTACTTGGGGGATCGCTTCTCCAGGCAACATGGCCATGTCCCTCCTTTAGACGCTATCACTCCTCACGACCCTCCACCGCTTATGCTGCAGCCCAGGAACTGGTCAGAGGATGAGATAGCAAGGTATCAGGCCGGTGTGGCGGCTGAGGAGTATTTTGACTTTGCTACCCCGTATGCCACCTTTGTGGAGCAGCGGTTGAGGACACCGCAAAAGCTAGTGAAGATGGCTGTTACTCAAGGGTACGGGGAAGCAGAGCCGACTGATCCGCCTATGCCTCTTGCTCATCTCTCCTATGTGGTAAACGGGGTACCGAGGAGGTTCATGGTGCCTGTTCCTGACACGAGGGAGCCCCGGTATACTCTGTCGCCTGACAACACTGTAAGTATCTCTAGCGTCTCTTCCCTTTTTGGATTTCTTTGCTTTCTGCGATTTTGAACTTTTTTCGAGATTTTTTGAGTTTTTCTTCTCTTTTCTCGCAGGTCCCTGCTCGTACCTATGACGGTTTGGTACGGCAGAATAGGGGTTGGAAGGAGGTATGTCGGTCCCTTCTGAGGAAGCTGGCCTGCGCTTCCAGGGCTGGGACGAATGTGCAGGAGCCCGTGCGCAAGAGGAGGCACGTTGGGAGCATAGCCTCTACCTCGTCGGCCTCAGGATACCAGACCTCATCCACCAGTGCCATGCCTCGGGGACAGGGACCCAACACGGGCATTCTGGAGCAGCTGGCAGAGTACGAGCATGTGAATGTCAATCTTTCTGACGTGAGTGATGACGAGGACTTGATGAGGGACCCTAGCTTCTACGAGCTAAGCAGCGATGACGAAGAGTCGGAAGCTTAGGGTTCCTTAGGTTGACCTAGGAAGAGAGAGAAAACAAACAATGAACAATTTATGCACAATTTGTTTATTTTTCATTTTATTTGGGCGTCAAGGAGGCGAAGACAATGTATTAATATTCTATTTGCTTTTCTTATTTATGCTTTATGTTTTTGCATATTACTTGAGCCTCGGGGCAGCTTTTTGCTTGGAAATGGGGCTGAAACTGGGCCAAAACAATTTATGATGACATGTGATTGTATGAATGGTATTTGGACATGTTTTTATGCAGGTTTTGTTGAGAAAGTGGGGTGAGAACTCCACTTGGGCAGCAGCAAGAGCTGCTGCAGATTTTTTTTCTGCAGAAGCAAAAGACGCCGTCCGGCCATGTCTTTGGGCAAATGAAGCCGTGCGGCTGGAAGTTTTGTTTGAACTGTTTTTTTTTCCAAATAAAACCAAGGGATGGCCTTTTCATTCCATTTTCACCCTAGACTTGTCCCAACTGATCCCAGACCACATTTTTGACCAAAAATCATCAACTTTGATCACGGCCAATGGAGAAACCCGTCAAATTGCAAAAGGGGAAAAGAGACCGTTTTCTGTCTGATCTTCAATCTTGGATGAGACACAATTTTCAATCTAACAAGGGGCTGTTCGATACCACCTTCAAGATCAAATCTTTATGGCATTTAAAGGATCTCCCGCCCGATTGGGACCTTTTGAGAGCCGCATCGAGATTTTGGGACGTCCAGAGACATGTTTACTGCTTTTCTTACAATGAACTCGTCCCAACCTTCGAAGAATTCCGGGCATTGTTTGGGGGTCCAGAAATAGAAGCCGTTTCGATTCCTCTGACCGGAGACGTGCCGGTGGCGGTAAAGTTGGCATCTTTTCTGCAAATCTCTGTGAAAGAGGCCGAGGGGATGATGGTTGCCCCTGACAGGATTGACCTTTCTGATATCCCGAGAAGGTTTGGGTCTCCGGATATGGCTACAACCACGGTGGCTATGGAGGCCTTTACCCTTTGCGTGTTCTCATCTCTGTTCACTGCCGAGTCCGTAGGGGTCTGCCATGGTGGCCTTTTGCACATGGTTAGTGATTGCCGGGCTGGGAAGGATATTGTTTCGCTGGTTTTGGGTGAGACTCTGCATGGCATCGATAGAATGGCTAGGGGAGATCATTTCATGAGGTCTAGGATCCCAGTGGTGTTGACTTTATGGATACAGGAGAGGCTTGGGGCTTTGCCGGGGGCTTCGCCTATTCAGTGCCCTTGGGTGATTTCCTGGAGGGGTGCACCTAGGCAACAGGAGCAGAGTAGATGGGAGCTGATGATGGCTAGGTTGTCCACCTCGGACATTCACTGGTGGGTGCCTCACTGGAGGCTGCAGACCCGGAGGACATTTCAGGAGTCCTATATAGTGAGGGTTCCGGGGCTCTCTTGGTCATCTTTCTACATCCCCTGCTTAGTGTCCAGGCAGTTTGGGATCTTACAGGAGCCTCTGAATGATTGGAAGGACATCAGTACCGTGGAGGTAATGCCTCTTGACATGAGGGATCCAGCCAGCTTCTCATTTTTCTCGAGGGCATGGACATACACTGCTTTTCCTCCCTGGGCTATTCTCAAGAGCAGGAAGAGTACCATACTGACCATGGCCTACTTGGACTGGTACGAGAAGGAGATGGGGGCGACTCAGGTCATTTTGGGAGAGAGACGTCAGGCTTTATTGGGGGTTGGCTGTGACTCGAGCAGGACTCTGAGGGAGACTGAGGCTAAGGCTAGTCACCACAACCAATCGGGTGACCTTATCAGGGATATGGAGGATCGATATGAGAGGCTATCGGAGGTCGCTCCCCTTACTGAGTCTTAGAGGGAGGAGATACGAGCTCGTGCTCGGATTGAGAAGGCACTTATTGACACGGGTTTGGTGGAGGCTCCAGTGAGGATACCTGAGATTGGGATGAGGGAGACCGACATCATAGAGAAGAAGAGGAAGAACACTCGATGAGGTCGAGGTAAAGGGAAGAAGAACAAGGAAGACTCAGTGAATGACGACTGATAGGTCTATTCCTAGGATTCCCTTATTGCCAATTTGCAAACATAATAGATTATTAGGTCTTTTTGTGTATTTTAGATCTTTGTAGCAGGTTAGCAGAGTCAAGAGTAGACCGTGCTTGAACTCATCAAGAAGTTTTTAACTTGTAATTAACAATGATATTATCTTAGAATTTATAAGACACATATTTCATGGAAACTTAGATGTCTTATTTATTGTTTAGACCGAACCATTTCTGGCTGCCTACGCTCCCCTTTTACAAGAAAGACTAAGGGGCTCAGGTATTCGTAGTTCATTCCGGTGAACTATCGGGATTTTTGTTTTTTGTTTTTGGTCTTTTGACTTTTTTTTTTATGTGCAACCCTGTCTTTTACCTAGACCGCCCTTTTTGGGGTTTTCAGCCTTGCTGGGCATTACTCTTTTTGCACTATGTTTTTTTTTCTTTTTTTATGTGCAGCTTTGTCTTTTGCCTAGACCGCCCTTTTTTGGGTTTTCAGCCTAGCTGGGCATTACTCTTTTTAAACTACATATTTTTTTTCTTTTTCTTTTCTTTTTCTTTCTCTTTTTTTTTCTTTTTTTTTCTTTTTTTTATTAGACATAATACCTGCGGAGCCTATCACCGTTGACTGGGTGGACAAATGGATTGCCATTCAGGTCTGCAAGCTTCACCGCTCCTCCCGATAGTATCTTCTGCACCACATACGGGTCGATCCAAACGGGTTCCCACTTTCCCAGGGGGTTGTCTCTGGTGGGGGCTTCACTTTCAGTACTAGGTCACCCTCTTTGATGTCCCTGGCCTTGACTTTTTTGTCGAATGCCCTGGCCATTCGCCTCTGGTAGGCTCGGGTGTGCTCCATGGCTTTTAGCCTTCTTTCATCAAGCATGGCCAATTCATCGTGCCGGCTGCACAACCATTCTACTTCATTGACACTATTTTCCAGGAGGACCCTTAGTGATGGGATTTCCAACTCCACTGGCAACGCTGCTTCCATCCCGTAAGTTAGGGCAAAGGGAGTTTCTCCCATGGCTGTTCTGACAGACGTTTTGTAGCCCCAGAGTGCCAGATGCAGCTTCTCAGGCCAGTCACGACCACGAGTGGCCATTTTTCGGATAATCCGCTCGAGCATCTTATTGGCGGCTTCTAAGGCTCCATTGGTCTGAGGTCTGTATGGGGACGATTTGTGGCGAGTGATCCTGAATTCTGACAGCAATCTATCGCAGTCCCCTTCAAAGTGCGACCCGTTATCTAAAATGACCTCATTGAGCACCCCATATCTGCACATGATGTTTTCTTTGACCAACTGGGCCACCTTTCTGGAAGTGAGGACCTTGTAGGACTTGGCCTCTACCCACTTTGTGAAGTAGTCGACTGCCACTAACACAAATTCGTGCCTATTGCTTCCTGCCGGGGCTATCTTCCCTATCACGTCAATACCCCAAGTTGCAAACGGCCAAGGAGTCGTCATGCAGTACAAGTCATGAGATGGAAGATGATTGAGGTTGGCAAACCGCTGGCATTTGTCGCACTGTCGGACATGCTGGACACAGTCTGTTTCCATGGAAATCCAGTAGTAGCCCATTCTGAGGATCACTTGCATCAATGCTCTGGCATTCATATGAGGACTGCAGGGACCATTGTGGACTTCGGTCATTAACTCTCTGGCCCTTTCTTGGGTGACACACAGGAGGAGTGGTCCCTGGTATCGTTTCTTGTACAGATTACCCCCTAGGATGACATAATGAGAGGCCAACCGTTTCAGGGCTTGCAAGCTCTTGGCTTTGATGACTTCCCTTGGTCTACCTTCTTCATCTCTGTAAGCTGATTCCCCATCCTTGAGGAACTGATAAATCTGACTGTACTAGGGTTCTTTGACAGGCTCGGGTCCCAAGTCTATTTCACAATAGAAAGCCGGGCTTCTCTTCTACCCACTCTGAATGGTTTTATTGCCTTTCCCTCGGGGATCTCTACCAATGAGGCTAGAGTAGCTAAGGCATCTGCGAATCTGTTCTTGTCTCTTGGCAAGTAATGAAAGGTTACTTCTCGAACCGCTCACCAACTCTTCCATGTAGGCATGATACCTCAAGGTTAGGATCCACAGCCTTCCACTTGTTGGAGACTCGGTTGATGATCGTGTCCGAGTCTCCATAGACCTCGAGCTCCTTGACATTCCTTTCTAAGGCAAATTTCTAAACCAAAGAATGCAAGCTTCATACTCTGCGACATTGTTCGTGGCAGGGAAGTTCAACTTGATGGCTATCGGCGTGTGCTCATATTTTAGATCGACCAGTAGCATTCCTACGCCATTTCCTCTTTTGTTAGCAGCTCCGTCAAAAAAAAAAGTTGCCGTCGGTTCTCAGGCTCAACTACGAAGATCCCTTCATCTGGGAATTGGGGTTCAGGCCCTCGGTCCTCATTGCTAGGGAAGTTTGCCAGATGGTCTGACAACGCTTGACCCTTGATTGCCTTTCTCGTCACATAGTTGATGTCATACTCAGCCAAGAAGAACGACCACTTTGCTAGACGCATCGAAAGGGAAGGCTTGTCGAAGATATACTTGATGGGGTCCATTTTCGAGACCAAGTTCACAGAGTGGGCTTGCATGTAATGCTTCAACTTATCGACTACCCAGACCAGTCCTGCACAAGTCTTTTCGCACGCTGAGTAATTGAGCTCACTTTCTTGCAGCTTTCAGCTGACAAAGTAAATGGCATTTTCTACCTGAGAGTCCTTCTTTTCCTGAGCAAGCATAGCTCCAACTGCCGTATCAGTGACAGTGAGATAGAGCAGAAGAGGTTTCTGTCTATGTGGGGGGCATAGCACCGGGGGATGTACTAGGTACGCCTTGATTTGGTCAAAGGCATCCTGGCATTCCTCAGTCTATTCTGTGTCTGCATTCTTCTTCATGAGCTTGAAGATGGGCTCGCACATGGTAGTCAGCTGGTTGACAAAACGGCTGATGTACTGTAATTTACCCATAAAGCTTTTGACCTCTGTCTGGGTTCGAGGCGACCTCATGTCCATAATGGCCTTGATCTTTCGGGGATCGACTTCAATACCTCGTTCTGTGACCATATACCCAAGCACTTTTCCCCTTGTCACTCCAAAGGTGCATTTGGCAGGGTTCAGTCTCATGGAATGCTGTCTCAACCTTTCAAAGAACTTTCGCAGGTCGACAAAGTGTTGTCCATCCTCGCCTTTGGAATGGATTATCATGTCATCGACATAGACCTCAATTTCCTTGTGGATCATGTCGTGAAAAAGTGCAGTCGCTGCCCTCTGATACGTAGCCCCGACATTCTTAAGCCCAAAAGGCATTACCGTATAGCAGTACGTTCCCCACGGTGTGGTGAAGGCTGTCTTTTCTTGGTCCTCCTCGACCATCTTGATTTGGTTATAGCCAGTAAAGCCATCAACGAAGGATTTGACTTCGTATTTAGCAGTGGCGTCCACCAGAATGTCTATGTTCGGCAAGGGATTGTCATCTTTGGGGCTGGCCTTGTTCAGATCCCGGAAATCTACACAACAGCGCACCTTCCCATTGGCCTTAGTCACAGCCATGATGTTGGATAACCATGTCGGATATTCGATGACCCTGATGAATCCTACCCACAATAGCTTCTCAATCTCTTCTTTGACCTGTAGAGACCACTCTAGCTTGATCTTTCTCAGTTTCTGCTTTACTGGCTTGGCATCCGGTGCCAGAGGGATTATGTGCTCCACAATCGAACTATAGAGCCTCGGCATATCCATATATGACCATGCAAACACGTCCATGTAGTCTCTGAGCAGATTGACCAGTCTGTCCCGTTCAACCCCCTGGAAGAAGTTCCCAATCTGTGTCTCTTTAGGTTCCTCGACAGTACCCAAATTAACACTTGTCAAAACCTCCTCGGCAGCTTGGGCCCGGTTTTCCTCTTTGTCTGTAACCTGCTTAAAGATTTCTTTAATGTATTGTTCGTTTAGTGTGTTTGCATCTTGTTCAAATGATTCACTATTAACTGTTGTTAAGTTATTAGTTAATTTATCATTTGTTAAGTTGACTGTTGGGTATGCATGTTTTAACCCTCCTATATTTGTATTAGATTTGATTGATACCATAACCTCCTGTCTATTTTAAGGACTTTAGGACCCTATGTAATGAAGCTTAGACTTAAATTTTTAGTTAAGTCCATTTTATAGATTAGGCTTGAAGACTGGCACAGACTCATTGGAATTGAGAGTTGCAGTTCAGAAGTTTCAAACCACTTCTTTGGAACCGCCCTAGCAAAACCGCCCTTAGCATTTGCTTGGTGAAATCCTTTGTTTGAAACTACTCTTGAACTACTCAAGTGCAACCGCCCTATGATGAACCGCACCTTGCAGCTCATTATCAACCGCACTTTGCAACCTCACTGGAGTTACCAACCGCACTTGTCAAACCGCCTGTACTCCAGAACCACCCCCAATGATTGAGACTTGAAGTGAACCGCTCTTTGACTTTGTGATCCACATCAGCAATATCCAATGTCAACCACCTTATCTTGTCACGTGATTCAAAGTCAGAGAAGATCTGCAAGGATCTTGAAAAGGTGACAGGTGTCCAAACCTCATTGCTTGCAGCTGGAGCATTATCACCTTTATCTGCAACTACTGTACCAAAGGACAAAAGTGGTTGCTGTGGACCAATAAGAAAGCATCAAGTACTGTCCTTCAACAGCTGTGTCCAACGGCTACATTTTGGATGCTTGGGTATAAATACCCCCAATCTTCTCCATTTGAAGATTGCTTGAAAAATTGAGAAATTGCTGTGTTCATGTGAAGTTGAAGCTCTGCCCAGAAAATTCTTAGTCCTTTGAATCTTCATCTTCATACTTCAAGAAATATTCCCCAGCCCAGAAATCAAGCCTTAACACTTTCAAGTATCATTGTGCTCTACATCTCACAGATTTAAAGAGCCTTGATCTTGTTCTCACACACACACCTCATTTGTTCTAGTCACATAGATTAAACACTTGAGATACACTGGTTATAGTTTTGGATTTGTTCTTCATAGAAAAGATTTTATTGTACTTTGTAATCTCACAATACTTAATATAAAATCTCTCTTAGAAATCCAAGACTAACCATCTTGGTAGTGGACGTAGATCGTTTATCGATTGAACCACTCCAAATAGCGTGTTCTTACTTTCTGCATTTATATTTCTTGTGCTTACTAATTATTTATCTCTGTCTCTCGTTTGATCTTTATTTAGATATCCATTATTGGGAAATAGTGTTTGGAGTTAACAGTATCAAAACCTCACGTGTTTGTAAGCGTCACTTATCAACCTCACTTAAAACCGCTTTACAAACCTCTCCTAACAAAACCGCCCGTAACTCTAAATATTCCGCCGTGCATTTTACACTATCACTTGTAGTCTATTATCAACTCGCAAGAGGATTTTGTAAGCAAGAGGTTTAAATTTTATTTAAGGGAGAAAAATTTGTAACAGCCTATTCACCCCCCTCTAGCCGTATTTTCACCCTTGTTGCCACCTTTGGGACCAACAAGTGGTATCGAGCCAACACATTTTAAAACCATCGTTTTTCAAGCTTAACACCTTGTGTGCCGATTCGATATGGCAACCTCAAAGACAATGACTACCGTTAACTATTCACACATTCCAATGTTGGACGAAGACCACTTTGACATCCTGGAAGTGCCGAATGCTTATTCATTTGGAAACCATAGATGAGATGCCGTGGAATGCGTGATCAATGGCCCTCTAATTCCAATGAAGGCTAATACCGATGCAACCACCAATGCCGAAACCTGCAGGTCAAAAAGCCAAAAGATGAGTGGTCGGATGAAGAGAAAAGATTAGTTGCCTTGGACAAAGAAGGCGAGGTTCATCATTTCGGAACCCTCCCCGTATCAACTCTACGTAAAGTGATGTACCTCAAAACCGCAAAGCGTATGTGGGATGCCATAGAGAGCTACCTCGAAGGTGACGAAGAGTGCAAGGAAAACAAATTATACACCGTTGAAAGATCCTACAACAACTTCAACGTAAAATCCAACGAAACCTTGCGTCAAACCTACGATCGCTATGTTGAGGTAGTTAATGCTTGTAGATCTCTTGGTAAAACTTTAACCGATAAGGAAATCAATATGACTTTCCTATCTCGCTTTAGGTTCTAGATGGGTAAATAAGGCTACCTCTCTAGAAGACTCCAAAGTATTGGGTACTTGGTCGTTAAGTAACTTGTATGCCAATCTTAGAGTCTATGAACTCAAATTAAATCATATTGAAGAGATAGAAGGAAAACCAAATCACTTTCTATGTCTCAGTGGAACATGAAGAGAAACCATCCACATCCAATCAAACCACTCGATCCTTCCATATCAACCTCATCACTCATCGAGATGGATGATGATGATTTTGCCATGTTTGTGAAAAGATTTCAAAATTTAGAAAATCCTCAAAACCTTTCACAAAATCATTTTCAAAAGGCAAACCTCCCGCAACATTTTCTAGGGCTGCAGATACAAAGAAGAAGAGTGACTTGGTATGCTACAACCGTAGGAAACCCGGCCACTTTGCATCCGAGTGTCCACAAACTAAATATGAATATATGAAAAAGAAAACTTTTCCTTCGAAATTTTCTCATCGAAAGGGAATGGTTCCGAGGAGGAAGAGAATTCCAAGGAATTAGCAACTTGGATTGAAACAGATTCCGAGGATGGAAGTGACGGTGAAACCGAAGAGGTTAACCTCTCGCTTAGTTGCGACGCTTCGATGACTCGATTCAATCATTTGAGTTGCATGATATGGAGGAAAAGGAGGTTTTTGCAAAACTTCCAAATTATAAATTGGATGATGATATTAAACTTACTCCTAGCGTTAAGATAGGAAATTGTTCGTATTCACGTCCCATTTTCTCATCTAAAACCGCTCCACCTTCAAAAGCTATTCCAAAGAAAATTTTGAAAAAGGTGGTGGAAGAGGTTTCTCCCATGGAACATGAAAAGATGTTCAAGGAAGCCGAAATGGTGATCCATCGCTCAAATCTTAAGAAAGCCTTAAGCTTAGCTCATGATGAACTTAATCGTACAAGACGGAGAAAACCGTGATGAGGTCTCGAAATCTCTAATCTTAAGGACCAAATCAAACAGATGACTCCTCTTGTCGATCAAAACCGCATCCTTGAAACTAAGGTTGCTGCACTTCAACTCAGAATGATGACTTGGTAACCCAAATCGACGATCGTCAAAAGATTATTGATTCGTGGCTCAAGTCTCAATCCACCAAGGATAAAATCTTGGACTTCCAAGTTCCTCCCAGAACTAAGGATGGTCTAGGGTTTGGATCTCGAGGAAGAGGAGAAGTGTGCATCCTCGAGTGAAAAGGATGAGGAAATTTTGGAACTAACTCAAAGAAATTCCCAAGGGGAAGCATGCTAAAGGAAAGGGTAAAGGAAGACAAGTAAATTATGTCTACCCTAAAGGAAAGCAATATGGGAAGAATTCTCGTGTTAAAACCTAAGAATTCTGTGGAAGCATCTGAAGAGGAAATGGCTTATGGAATTGGTAGAATTCCCGCTCCAACCGCTTCGGTGGAAAAGGCGGTTCGTTAACTCCTGTGTCTCGACCGCGCTTCTTCTTCGACCGCTCCTCCCGCCTTCAAAAGCGTGAATAGCGTCCCCGTAAAATACGTGGTCAAACCAAAGCCTGTTCCCTTCATATCACTGAATGTTAGCCGGAATCGCTTCCTCCCAAACCGCTTCCTTGTCCAAAACCGCATGCAACTCCTAAGAAGAGTAAGGAGTTAGTAAAACCTCATGAAGCTTGTAGCTATTACAAATGTTCTCGTGTGATGGTTTAGGTCACAAGGCCGCAGAATGCCTTTTGCGGTTCACATCCAATGCCAGGAAGAGCAAACCTCCTTCGTCAAACAGTGTGGGTCGTAAAGGGTTGCTAACTTCAGACCCAAGGAATAAAGGGGGACCTCGTTCTTAATGTTTACATTTCAGGTCCTCTCGCTTCATGGCCGGTCACTCCAAGGATAATGAATGGTATCTTGACAAAGGGTCGCTCAAGACATATGACTCGGAGATAGATCATTACTTGAAGATGTCGTTGAAGCAAGTGGTCCATCCGTAACCTTTGG
The DNA here is from genome assembly GCA_022495995.1 of Adenophora triphylla var. japonica. Taxonomy (NCBI): domain Eukaryota; kingdom Viridiplantae; phylum Streptophyta; class Magnoliopsida; order Asterales; family Campanulaceae; genus Adenophora; species Adenophora triphylla. Next base: position 86,277 of record JAFEMH010005920.1, read on the forward strand.
TGACAACAACAAAGGCAAGACCATCGATATGGTGTGATAAGGAGAGGAAACCTAACTATTGAGAAGGTTTCTCTTGTCGATGGACTCAAGCACAACCTCCTTTCAATTTCTCAATTTTGCGACAAAGGAATGCTTTGCAACTTCACGTCATCAAATTGCTTTATCAAAGATAGCATTTCCGGCGTCACCCTACTCACAGAGATTCGTAAGAGTAATATTTACATTATTGATCTAAATTCTGCATGTAGTATTACTAATCTCTCGTTTTGTAGCTAAGAATGTGAGCGAAAATAGTTGGCTATGGCACAAGAGGTTGAGCCACTTGAACTTCAAGTATCTTGCAAAGATTGGTAGGGAAAACCTCGTTCGTGGTTTACCCAAAGCTGGCTGACCATCATCCGCAGAAATGCAGCATGCATGTCAACTTGGTAAGCAAACCGCGTGCCTTTCACCAAAGAAGACCGCTCCTTCAACTTCAAGATGCTTACAACCGCTTCACATAGATTTGTTTGGACCCGTAACCACCGCCAAAGATTGGAGGAAATAGATATACATTAGTGGTGGTGGATGATTATTCAAGATATACGTGGGTTGAGATGATGATTTCCAAAGATGATTGTTATGAGATTCTCACCGCACTTTTTAGACGGCTCCAAACTCAAAAAGAAGATGACATCGTTAGTGTTCGATCGTATAATGGAATGTAATTTAAGAACAACGGTGTTGCTCAAGACATTGTGATGACCACTGGATTGATCACAATTTTTCCACAGCTGGTGTTCCACAACAAAATGGGGTTGTGGAAAGGAAGAATAGGACGTTGATTGAGGCCGGAAAGACTATGATATCCGAGCGAAGCTACCTCGCATTTTTGGGCCGAAGCAATCAATACCGCATGCTTCACTCGTAATCGCTCCCTCATCAACAAAACCTATAATAAGACTCCCTATGAGATTTGGCGAGGAAGAACCCCCAACATTGCATTCTTCAAGATCTTTGGCCGCAAATGCTTTGTCCTCTACAACGGAAGAGAAAATAGAGGTAAATTCGGAGCCAAGGCCGACGAAGGTATTTTTGTTGGGTATGCTAAACATTCTAAAGCTTTTCGTGTTTTCAATAAAACTAGTTTAAAAATAGTAGAGTCTCGTCCATGTTACTTTTGATGAGCATTCTCTCCTTGAGCCACATTTGGCTCCAAATGTTGCCGATGATTTTGTTGAGCATAATGAACCAGTGAACCTCAAACCGCACCCGAACCTCAACCTCAAAATCCAAGCACCCTCAACCGAAATTCCCAAAACCGCAATTTTGAAACCGCACCCGAAGATCCCTCTCCGTATGCAACCCCAAGGGAAGAAGAAGTTGAGAATTCCCTATCCAGCCTTATAGAACCTCTTCGTCAACTAACCTTCCATGACTTCGCCGAAGGATCTAACGATGTTCCAATTGAAGATCTTCAAGAAACCTCGCACAACCAGACTTACCCCTGAGGTTCGTGAAGTCGCTAGCCACCCTCACAAATGTGATTGGTGATCTGTTTTCCGGTGTTCAAACAAGGAGATCAAATTATGACGAGCATACATCTCTTTTATCTCAAGTTGAACCCAAAAAGATTGATGAAGCACTCCAAGATTCCGCTTGGGTCGTTGCTATGCAAGAAGAACTCAACCAGTTTGAAAGATGCAAGGTCTGGACTTTGGTGCCTAGACCTCAAGATCAAGGAGTGATAGGAACTAAGTGGGTATTTAGGAACAAGATGGATGAGAATGGAAGCATCACTAGGAATAAAGCAAGGTTGGTTGCACAAGGATATAGGCAAGAAGAAGGAATTGATTATGATGAAACCTTTGCTCCAGTTGCAAGATTGGAAGCTATCAGAATCTTCTTAGCCTACGCCTCTTTCAAGCATTTCAAGTTATATCAAATGGATGTTAAGAGTGCATTCCTCAACGGCGAACTGCAAGAGACCGTGTATGTTGCCCAACCTCCTGGATTTGAAGACTCCAAATTTCCCAATCATGTCTACAAACTCCCAAAGCTTTGTATGGACTTAAGCAAGCTCCAAGGGCATGGTATGAGACTCTCTCTAAATTTTTACTAGAAAAAGGATTTAAACGTGGTAAAATCGATACAACTCTTTTTATTGCCAAATATAATGAGCATACTTTACTTGTTCAAATTTATGTTGATGATATTATTTTTGGTTCTACTAATGAGTTACTTTGTAAGCGTTTCGAAAAGCTAATGAAAAGCAAGTTTGAGATGAGCATGATGGGAGAATTAACATTCTTCCTCGGGCTTCAAATCAAGCAATGCGAAGAAGGTATTTTCCTCGCCCAAGCCAAATACACCAAGGAGTTGATAAAGAAGTTTGGATTAGAAAATGCTAAAGCATATGATACTCCTATGGCCACCGGCAATAAGCTAGATAAGGATCTCAAAGGTAAGAAAGTTGATCAAACTTTATATCGAGGTATGATCGGCTCATTACTTTACTTAACTGCTAGTAGGCCAGATATCATGTTTAGTGTCTGTGTATGTGCTCGTTATCAAGCAGATCCTAGAGAAGCACATCTTATTGCAGTCAAGCGTATAATCCGCTATTTATCTGGAACCACTAACCTTGGACTTTGGTATTCCAAAGATTCGAACTTCGATCTTGTAGGTTATTCGTATGCAGATTATGCAGCTTGTACTATTGACAGAAAAGCACTAGTGGTACTTGTCATTTCCTTGGAAATAGACTAGTTGCTTGGGCCAGCAAGAAGCAAGCTTCGCCAAGTGTCAACCACCGAGGCCGAGTATATTGTCAGCCGGTAGTTGTTGCCGTCAAATCCTTTGGATGAAGCAAAGCTTGGTGGACTATGGAATCCATGAAGGGAATTGCCCTATCATGTGTGACAACACTTCAACAATTTCGCCTCCAACAACCCCGTCATGCATTCCAAGACCAAGCATATTGATATCAAGTATCATTTCCTCAAAGACCATGTGGAGAAGAGGAATATCCATTTAGAGTATGTGGGGACGGATAATCGATTGCCGACATCCTCACCAAGGCTCTTGACTCCAAGAGGTTTTCTTTCCTCAGAGGAGAAATGGGTATGCTTGAACTTAAATAAATTCCATTACTTTTTATTTGCTAACTTGTGTGTTAAGTTTAGGTTGTATTTCTTATTTGAGAATTTTCAACCTCACCTTTGTTGAAACCGCATTGATTTCAACCGCTTGAGTGGTCAACCGCATATGTGATCAACCGCGTACTTCCAACCGCATATTACCAACCGCCGTATGCTTGTGACCGCTCCATCTTCAAACCGCTCTCAACAACAGGTATTTTCAAATGTTTTGATATTTCTTAGCTTTAGAGAAGCTAAGCGGTTTTAAAACTCTTTTCAAACCGCACTGCCACGTGGACCCAAGGTAAGTTTCTTTAATTTCATTTCAGTCCACTTTTTGACATAAGGGCATTTTTGCAAATGTTTTCCCACGTTATTTTAAAATTTAAATGCATTTAATGCAAAGGGAACATTAGCATTTAAGGCCATCATGTCAGCCGTCATAGGCAAAAGAGAAGAAGATGAAAGGGTGCAATCAGAGGAATGATTTCTTTTATGGGAAATCAAAAAGTCTTTTCAACTGTCCTTTACTTGAAAACCTTCCTATAAATAAAAACCAATAACCAACATTTTAACCTTTCAATCTCTGTCACTCTCTGAGCATTGTACTTTCCTACCAAACTCATCTTCTCTCTCTCTAAAAATCTTCAAACTTCAAAGTTATTTCTTGAATCTTCAATGGCTCCTAAAGCTCCATTCACTGATATGGTATGTATTTCTCAACTTCATCTCTTTATTTTCTGCAAATATTTCGTTGAATCCGCCATTGATGAACCATGAAGCTTCGAAAACCCTTGTTTGATTTTTGTTCATATTTGCTTCGTTAGTTGATCATTTTGAATGATTTCAGTTGGGTTATGTTCGGATTTGTTGCTAGATTCTTTATATGTAATTTATTTTACGATCAAGCAATGTTTTGAACACTGATTTTAGATTTTAAGTTTTAGACATTCGAAAACCCATTTATATGTTCTTGCTGTTTCATGGTGATTCTGAGCAAAGTATGAATTTTTATTGTTATATTGTTAATCTACTGCTCAATGTGATCATTTTGACATATTGTTTGTTGATTTTGGTGAACTTTTGTTGAATCTCTGTTCTTAGTGTTCTTCGTGTTCATCATGCCTTCAACTTCACTGTTCATATGCCATGTTAAAATTTTCACATATTTTGGTTCATGAGATTTTCAAAATCTGTTTCTCATACTTAGAATTTTTTTTAATTTTGGTTTTTGAAACATAAACCGCATGGGATTTGCAACCGCACTCCCAGTTAAGAACCGCATGCCTTCTTTTCTTTTCTTTTGAAACCGCATAACATTTTCATAACCGCTTTCACCATAGAACCGCATGCTCTCTCTGAACCGCTCTTTACTTAGGAACTGCATACTTGCTAATTCTTTCTTTATAACCGCATGCACATCTTAAACCGCATGCACATTTCTAACCGCACTATACTTTGAAACCGCATGCTTGTAAATTTTTTTTGCAACCGCATGCTAAGTTTATTTGAGATGTTACTTAGTATATAGGCTGGACACCATAACCTTCCTCTCCAAGCACCGCTTGCAGTGTGGGATAAACTTGGATTACAATGCCACGTACTAGTATACTCTTTTACATATTTTCTAAGTGTTTTGTTATGTTCACAATTTACTTGAGGTTTGGAGTTCTCAACATTTTCAACCGCATCAATTGCCAACCGCACAGATGCCCAAACCGCTTGTGAATTGTGAATCACTGTTTGGATCTAAACTTCTTTGTTTCATTTTATAGGATCCTAAATTCTTTATTCCTGGCCATGAGATTAATGAGACTGAGCTCCAAGGAGATGCTCTTGGTAGAGAATTGATCAGAAGACTAACTACCTCTGGAATCCTCCCTCTCTTCAACAAAGGCCAATCTTATATCATTCCGTCCTTTGTGGATCGCTTTTACTCCTCACTGTTCTAGGAGACAGAGTATTATCGATGGCACCAAGATCAAGTGCCTCGGTTGGCAAAGTGTTGAAGGCTTCGATATATCCATTGATCATTTGGATATTAGAAGTACTTGGAATTTTCATGTCTCTCGGATCCCCTATGGAGGTTGATCAGAGGTTCTGGATGCAACCGCTCTGTCTGCGCTAATCCGACTTCTCTTTCGGTTATTACAAGAAGAGAGCTAGAAGAGAGTTTGGAGAACTTATGAGCCACTTGGGCTATCTTGTAGGAGTGTCTGTATGTGGAAAGACTGGCAACCACAACAACTTCACTTCTTCTCAATGGACTTACTGTTGTGCCATCTACAATGGTATTAAATTAAATTGGCCCAAGATCTTGATGAAGGAACTGGCTAGTTCTATTGATGCATATCAATCTAGGATCAAGAATGAGCATCAAAGGTGGAGACCATTCTGCAGGCTCCTAACCGCATTGTTTACAAGCTATCAGCACTTAGAAGATCTCAGACTCTCAACTCCTGAGTTATCAGTATCAATGGGTGAAGGTGACTCCCTTGGAACAAGGGTTTGTCACAATTTCAGATATTCCTTTGGAGACACCCAGTACAAGTTTCTGTATGATGCTGATACTCTCAACCCCAAGGAGTTCTATGTTGAGATGTCTCCTGCAACCGCGGTTACTGCTCTAGGAAAGGCAATCAAGAAGGCCTCTAGAAGGAAAAACATTGTCCTAGAACCGCAGGCCAAAAAGCCAAGGACCGCACCACCTCAACCGCGTGCTCAAACCGCAGGTGCTAGTCAAAGTGCTCAGCCTCAGGAGAAATTTGGTTTGAGAGATGAGCCTACTGATGAGGAAGAAGAAGAGGATGCTGGAGTTGCTCCTTTAATCAAAAAGGCAAAATCTGTGAAGACTGCTACTGCCAATCTCACTGAGGAAGATAAAGCTGCCTTTTACAAGGCAAAACTGGACACGTTGGAAAGAAGGGCAGAATTGAGGAAGGCGGCCAAGGGAAAGAAACCACCTTCTGAACCGCTTGCTACTTCTCAACCGCAAGTTCAACCGCCACCCCAACCGCAACCAATTCCTCAAACTCAACCGCCTCCCTCTCCAACCATATCTCATGCTCCAACTCCTCCTTCTTCACCCATTCAAACTCAAACCTCTTCTCCAATTCCTACCCAACATATTTCTCCTTCCAAATCCCTTTCTCCTGAACCTCTTTCTCCATCTCCTCCTCCCAAAACTGCAACCGCTCAGGGGGAGAATCCCAAGAAGAGGAGGTTCAAACAAATGGCCAAGAAAACAACCCCTCCAAAGAAACACTACCTTCACACTATTGCCAAGTCCAACCTCAAAATACCTGGTGAAACCTCCTCCTACTTTGATAAATCCTCCTCCAAATCCAATTCAGACTCATCATCCTCCTCTGAATTTCAAACCCCTCAAAATCAAGCCACCTCAATTCCCAAAGCCTTTACTGAATGGACATCCAAGCCATCAGCAGGCCCAGCCCATTCAACCTCTAGGCTTAGAACTCCAACCCCTTCACCACAAAATTCACCCATACACCAATCATCCCCTCATAACTCAAACCGCACCCAAAAATCCCCTTCTAAATCCTCTGCTAAATCCCCTATCCCTTCCCCACAAAAATCCAACTCAACTCATTCCAACCCTATATCAACCGCCCCTATTCCAACCGCCCCTATACCAACCACCCCCATATCAACCGCCCCTATCCCAACCGCCCCTATACCAACCACCCCCATATCAACCGCCCCTATCCCAACCGCCCCTATCCCAACCGCCCCTATATCAACCGCCCCTATCCCAACCGCCCCCTTCCCAACCGCCCACAACCCAACCGCCCCCATCTCAACTCTAACCTCAGCTCCTTATACTATACCTGCCTCACGTATTTTTCAAACTCTCCTTTCCCAAATCCCTTCAACCGCTCCTCCTACATATTCTCAACCGCCCCCTGCCTTCACTTTTATTCCCTCATCATCAACCGCTCCTCCACCCTCTGACTACTCCCAAATCCTTTCCACCCTTCATCTTATTCAGTCCCAACTCCTAATAAACCAAGGACACATTGTCAAGCTAACCGCTTCAAATGCCTCCCTTGAAGCTTCCAACCGCTCCCTTCAAAAACTTGCTGAATCTCAGTCCCATCTGATTGCCTCTCAAACCCTTCAAATGGCTGATCATAAGAACTCCTTAAAGAGTTTTGCTCAGAGGCTTGATGCCATTAAGGGGGAGAAGGATATTGCAAACATTGTTAAAGCCTCAGCTGACTCTTGCTTTGAAAATTTCAAAAAGGATCTAGCTGAAGGTGTTGTTCAAATCCAATCATTTGGAGACTCTGACCTCAAGGAAATGATTTCTCAACTCTCAGCCGCCTCCAAAACCGCCTTTGATTCCCTCCAGGCTGAATTCCTCAAATCTGTCAATTCTCAACCGCCTTCTACTCAAGAATTTCAAACCGCCTTGAATGCGGTTGAAGCAAATATCCTTCTGGAAATTGATAATGTTAAAGAGCAGCTGGAGATCAAATCAAACTCCCTTGATGATGCCTTGATGGCCAAGCTGAATGAGGTCAAGGATGAATTCAATGACCGCCTTGAAAATATCAAGTTAGGATTCACCTCTAAACTGGAAGCCACAGTTAATGAGTTGAAATCCTCCATTAAGGTTACAGCTTGATCTTGATCCCATGTCTCAAGCAATTTCTACTGCACCGCAGCAGTTCAGGGGGAGATTCACATCATGTTCAATTCTTTGAACGCCTCCTTCCATGCCTTAATTGAAGATCTAACTGCTAAGGTATCTGAAAACTCCAAGGCAGTCTCTGATGCCAATCTCAAAATTGATGCTCAAGCAAATATCTTAGAAAGATTGGTGACCGCTCAAGGAAGGACCGCAGAAGAGGTGAGAAAAATTAGAAAATCCCTGAAGTCTGAAACCTCTGCATCAAATCTTGCAAGGAACCCTGAGATCAATCAACCGCAGCAGCAGCAGCAAGGTCAAGAACCGCATCAACCCTAAACCGCTCTCTGCTCTGTATGTCTTTTGTACTCTTTTCTTGTTGGACCGCATTCTCATTGTAATTTTTCTTGTCCAACATTTCTTTTGCTTTTTGTAACCATGTAATTTTCTTTCATTCCTGTTTTGTAACCGCTTGAGGAATTAATGGAAATTGCATCATGGTTCCAAAAACCTTGTTCATATCAAACTGCTTGTTTGTAGAACAATGAAACCTCTTATGATTTAAAACCTCATTCAAATATTTTCTAACTTAAAAATCATATTTTTTGAATTGAAGTTTAAACATTCAGTTTAAACCGCACTTTGAACTTAATCTCATATTTCTTAAGTGCACTGAATGCATTTCTATACTTTCCATATTGTAAGTTTTTATCTTTTAGAAAGTATAAGAAATCTATAGCTTAAGCTAAGTGTGTGCATTGACTTGGGACATGAATTACCATGCTAATTCTTATGGACATGTTCTTACCAAGTACAATGTTTGCTTTTGTTATAGTAGGTAATGGCATCAATCAAATAGGGGGAGATTGTTGGGTATGCATGTTTTAACCCTCCTATATTTGTATTAGATTTGATTGATACCATAACCTCCTGTCTATTTTAAGGACTTTAGGACCCTATGTAATGAAGCTTAGACTTAAATTTTTAGTTAAGTCCATTTTATAGATTAGGCTTGAAGACCGGCACACTCATTGGAATTGAGAGTTGCAGTTCAGAAGTTTCAAACCACTTCTTTGGAACCGCCCTAGCAAAACCGCCCTTAGCATTTGCTTGGTGAAATCCTTTGTTTGAAACTACTCTTGAACTACTCAAGTGCAACCGCCCTATGATGAACCGCACCTTGCAGCTCATTATCAACCGCACTTTGCAACCTCACTGGAGTTACCAACCGCACTTGTCAAACCGCCTGTACTCCAGAACCACCCCCAATGATTGAGACTTGAAGTGAACCGCTCTTTGACTTTGTGATCCACATCAGCAATATCCAATGTCAACCACCTTATCTTGTCACGTGATTCAAAGTCAGAGAAGATCTGCAAGGATCTTGAAAAGGTGACAGGTGTCCAAACCTCATTGCTTGCAGCTGGAGCATTATCAGCTTTATCTGCAACTACTGTACCAAAGGACAAAAGTGGTTGCTGAGGACCAATAAGAAAGCATCAAGTACTGTCCTTCAACAGCTGTGTCCAACGGCTACATTTTGGATGCTTGGGTATAAATACCCCCAATCTTCTCCATTTGAAGATTGCTTGAAAAATTGAGAAATTGCTGTGTTCATGTGAAGTTGAAGCTCTGCCCAGAAAATTCTTAGTCCTTTGAATCTTCATCTTCATACTTCAAGAAATATTCCCAAATTTAAATCAAGCCTTAACACTTTCAAGTATCATTGTGCTCTACATCTCACAGATTTAAAGAGCCTTGATCTTGTTCTCACACACACACCTCATTTGTTCTAATCACATAGATTAAACACTTGAGATACACTGGTTATAGTTTTGGATTTGTTCTTCATAGAAAAGATTTTATTGTACTTTGTAATCTCACAATACTTAATATAAAATCTCTCTTAGAAATCCAAGACTAACCATCTTGGTAGTGGACGTAGATCGTTTATCGATTGAACCACTCCAAATAGCGTGTTCTTACTTTCTGCATTTATATTTCTTGTGCTTACTAATTATTTATCTCTGTCTCTGTTTGATCTTTATTTAGATATCCATTATTGTGAAATAGTGTTTGGAGTTAACAGTATCAAAACCTCACTTGTTTGTAAACCTCACTTATCAACCTCACTTAAAACCGCTTTACAAACCTCTCCTAACAAAACCGCCCTGTAACTCTAAATATTCCGCTGTGCATTTTACACTATCACTTGTAGTCTATTATCAACTGCAAGAGGATTTTGTAAGCAAGAGGTTTAAATTTTATTTAAGGGAGAAAAATTTGTAACAGCTATTCACCCCCCCCCTCTAGCTATATTTTCACCCTTGTTGCCACCTTTGGGACCAACATTGACAATAAGGGGATACTCAGAAAGATCTATCATTTCATTCAAAGAGAAAGGAAAGATGACATTGGCTACATATTCATAATCTTTAGGCGTGAGGCCTTCAGATGACTCGGAGGATTGGAATTCGAAGACTCCTGACTCACATGACTCTTAACCCAAACGACTCTAGACCCTACACTACTTATTGACTCGAAGTGTTTGACACGGGTTGGACTGGGGTTTCACTCTTTCCTGCCGTTGCCCTGGGGAGTAGCAGTCTTGTCGGCGTTCCCGTCCTGTTGTGCATCCTGCGAACCTTCACTGCCTTTGATGACATCATTCCTATGGGGGATGGTAGGCTGATCTGGTGCAATATCTTCTCCGAATCTGACCACATCCATTTGCACCTCTGGGGTAATGGGACCAGTTGCACTTTCGGCATCTGAGATACAGCTTTCTCCATCATCAAAATCTTCTGGCTCGTTCACTCTTCTTTCCACATTCTTCCAAATGGGGGATTGGGACTGATCTTCTTGAACAGTAAGAGCCATCACGAACAGATTATGTTCACCATGAGTGATGAAGGGTTCCGGAGAGACTAACATCATCATAGCTTGGCTTACTTCTGCCTCACAATCTTCGTAAGTGAGTCTTCCTTCTGTAATTTTGACTATGGTCACTGGTTCGAAATCACAAAAGAGAGGTCTGGCCTTGACAACATTAACGAAGTCGGTTCCTATTATAGGTCCAAATTGCCCTTCCATGGTGGAGGCATCAATCAGATCTTTCCATTCTCCTTGCAATTCAGCATAAGGAACATTGAATTCCAGGATGTCTATGATCTTTGGATTCCCGAAACCAGCTGCATTTGTATCTCCAAACTCAATCATATTGACTCGATTGTTGGCAGGAAGAGGATTCTTGACTACATTGGGACCTCGAGGTGGTTCAAGCTTGCCTTCTTCAATCAGGCGAGAGATCAGGAATTTCAGATAAGTACAATCATTGGTGTTATGCCCATGATATTTGTGAAAGCGGCAGTGCTTGGTTTCATCCATTCTATCACTAGGGTTCTTTGGTTTCCAGTTTTCCAAAGGTCTAATGAGTCCTTCAGCCACCAAACCATCGAATACTTTCTCTAGTGGCATTCCAAAATCTTCGGTTGTATAGAAACGAGGCCTTGGCTTCACAGCAGCTTGACCTGAACCTTGTCCAACTTTCTCATTCTGGATATAATTGACCGTGCCAACCGTTTCTTTTCCCTTTACAGTGACGGCTGTGGCATTTGAAACTGGTGCTTTGTACCGGTAAGAGTTGCCTGTCCCTGTGACCGGAGCCATGTTGAAGGCATTTTCAAACTTGGTGCCAGCATTTACCATCGCCCGAAGGTCAAGATAATAATAATTGCCAATCTGGACCCTTAACTGAGGTTTTAAGTAGGACTGGAAGATCTCCATCTGTTCCTCTTCATTCAACGGGGTCATCATTTCACTAAGTTTCCAATTCCACCTCTTGTAGAATTCGCCTACTAGTTCGTCTGGGCGCTACAGAGTGCATTGTAGGTCATTCCTGCTGGTTTCCCAATTCAAGTTAGCCTTGTACTTTTCCATGAACGTTTCCTTGATCTGGTCCCATGTGGCTCGAGCCTCTGGCTTCACATGCAGGAACCACCTAAGAGCTGAACCCTTTAATGATAGTTGAAAGTGATCGGCCATTTGCTGATACGTACAGTCCTTGGCCCTCATGGCAAGACGATAGCTTTCAATGTGAGTTCGAGGACAATCTGTGCCGTTAAACTTTTCAATCTAAGGCATCCAAAATTTTGGAGGAAGAGGGACAATTTTGCTGGGATCAGTGATCTGGTATGCTGCTTTCTTAGTGCTCAGTTCCCCAAACTTATCTTGCATGGACTTAACTTGTTCCATCAACCAGGTCATGTTGGGGTCAGGCGACGGTTTTGGATTGTTTGATTCTGGAGTTGGTTTATCAGACTTGGGTGGCAGGATAGTGGGTGGCACATTGGTAGCTGGTACCATGGCTTGGGAATCTTTCGAAGGGAAGTAAGTGTAAACTTGACCTGGTCGTGTGTTTCCGTGAGGCTGGCCGGAGGCATAGGAATTAGGTTCATAGTTACCAGGGTAAGGAAAGGAATAAGGAACCTCTTGGGGTCCTGTTGGCAAGGTTGGGGGTGGAAGATCTTCTGTGGTAGGGGATAAGCTAAAGAGATCATTGGATTTATTCTGAGGCCTGGAGATTGTCTGAGATGGCCCATACTGAGGAGGGGGAGTGAATCCCAGGGGATAATGCAGAGGCTGAGCAACTGGGATAGCCGTGGCATTTGCTCTCTGTTGGTAGGGATCAAAGCTGGGTCTTATCTGAGGAGGCGAGGGTGTTGGAACCCTGATGGCCTGGGATGTTGGAAAGGACTGAAAAGGGGTAGTCCTTGGTAAGGGATCATATGTGGATGGAGGAGGGCATTGGTTATAGGCTGGGGGAGCTGAGATTGCTGCTTCTAGAGTCTCATCTTCTACCATAACCAGAGAACCGTGGAACTCAACCACTATCTGAACCCCATGACGACGAAGTGCATCAATAAGCCAGGCTTGCTGTTCCTCATAGACCTTACGACTGTTTTCTAAGGCTAAGGTTAGCTCTTCTTCCCTTGTCATTGGGTTACCCAAACCACTGCTGTTTTCTGTCAAATCTGCCATTCTGACTCTCTGGACTGACAAAACTGAGGATTCTGGCGAGCTATCTGAGGATTCTGCACTGACAAGCCGCTGACCCGGTATTCTCACCCACTTCTTTCTCACTGCGGGAAATGGATAGGCAAGGTTTAGACTCTGGGGTAGGTGTTTAGGCTGAAGGCTCAAGCAATATGCAAATTAAGAATCTTTCAGTTTACTTAAAACGGTGTCTTTTATTAATTTCTATTTGGTTGGAAAAGGGGTTGCCCTTCTTTTTCGCAACTACTCTAGATCCTGGATCAGTGGGTTCCGTCACTACGTCTATAAGCTCCTCGTATTCCACCTGTATTTCGACCTCCCAGGGTGGATAGCCCGGGCAAGGGTCCTATAGGGCACGCGAATCCCACCGACCGAGAGAGCAGAACGCTCCTAATGGGTCTAGTGGGTCATAGGAACTTTTAACGCACGAGCGATGCGGATTATAGTCAAGGCAATGCCGGGAAGGTCTCGTCTTTCAGCCTTAACGAAATTTCGGCAGAGTTTCGCTTGCGCCATTGACATTTTGACTTTTTGGCATTGTCCAAGAAAATAATAGGCATGGGTCGGACGGTAAAAGCCGAATGACACAGTGTCACATTGAACTTTGTTGCATACGTTGTGCGAGTCAAAGTCAAAGTCAATGCCGGGTCAAGATCTTGCCAATTTTTCCTTGTCGGAATTTCGGCAGAGCTCCGCTTGCGCGAAATATCTTTTGATTTTTGGCACAGACTCGGGCTTGGCTTTTACGTATCCCATGCGGGTCAAAGTCAAAGTAAATGCCGGGGTCAAGATTCTGCCAATTTTCCTTGGCGGAATTTCGGCAGAGTTTTGCTTGCGCGAAGGATCTCAACTCTCGACATGGGCTAAGGTTTGACCTTTACGTATCCCGTGCGGGTCAAAGTCAAAGTCAATGCCGGGGTCAAGATTCTGCCAATTTTCCTTGGCGGAATTTCGGCAGAGCTCCGCTTGCGCGAAAGATCTCGGCTCTCGACATGGGCTAAGGTTTGACCTTTACGGGGGTATGCAACTAGGCTATATGACACGGTCTAGACCAAAAACCAACCAAAAGTCACGATTTTAAAATGTGTGACACTGACTGTGCATTGGTCGATACTGGCTGCCATGGGGAGTTTGGGATGATTCCGTGCGCGCCCGGGAGCATCGTAAGGCTGTCCGTGACTGCAACTGAACAACCATCCCGGGTTAAAAGGATGCGCGTGCAAAGTGTATAGGATATATAAGGTGCGCGTAGTGTGCGGCCTCCTAAAAATGTTCCTTTTTGAGTTAAAACAGAAGTTTTCAGAAATGTGTTTTAAAAGGAATAATTTTTCGGGACGGGGGAAATGCTACAGTTAAGCACGTAAATTTTCTGGAGCCCGGTCAATCTTGGAACTGAATAGCCCCAAGCTGCCTAAGCTTCCATATTAACCTCAGATTTTGTCCTGGTGGAATTTCCAATGAAGCCGCCCGGCTAGGATCCAAGGAGGATCAAGCCGTACGGCTGCATCAATCAATTTTCCAGGTTCCAATTTTTTCATTTGCAGGTTGTTTCCCTGGCCTTTTTGGGCACCTGTTCAGCTCCAGCAAGGTTCCTGTTCAGCATTCAAAATGTGCACAATCCCAAGAACCAACAATGCATGCAAAAATCAGGGAAAAGAAGGCAAGCATGAGAATCGGATCCGCGGCGGAAGGCTAACCCACTCAAAAAGCTTCTTTTTTTTTCGAAAAGATACCGGTACGTGGCATTGTTAGACCATATTTTTTCCCAGACTCATGTTAGGAGGCGATAACGGGAAGTTTAATGGTTTCCACCTATATACCAAGTATCATTTTTTTAAATTAAAAATAAAAGCTTTTTGATTTAGTCCCCAGCGGAGTCGCCAAACTATGAATATGTGGTGCCCAAGATCACGGCGCTCTTCGTGTTTTTACGTTGGAACCGCTTTCTCATGTAAGGGGTCACCGCCTCACATCGGTTTGAAAACATCCGGTTTAAATTGAAAAACAGAGTTGCCACGCCATTTTGATTTCCTCAAAACTTTGAAAAAAGGATAAGGGTCCGGAGGTTAAGTTACTGCTTGAGAAGAACGGATCCACGTTCACCCAAGGAGCCTTGCCGAAGCATGTCTTCCAAGATCCGACTTTCATGCTTGCCTTTGTGCTTTCGTGTGTGGGATGTGTTTTGATAAAAGGGGGGATGTGCAAAGTTGTCTTCCGGACATATAAACCATGAGTTGGTTATCGCTCGGGATTCCTTGGATTTTGATATATTCGGGACTTTGATCCCGTGCTCATCTTGGACTTATGATCATCATTATGAGACCTTGGGTCACATGTGATCAAGATAGTGACACCTTTTTTATAGTCCAAGGATGAGACTCTTTAGAAAGGAAGGACCTTTGCCCATCAATCCTACATCTTGGGACGATTTGAGCTTGATAGGGACATTTGTGCTCGTCTCAAGTGATGATCGGAGATGTAGGGGCTCAAGTTCATCCTTTTCTAAAGGAATTTCCGACTATGGCATCTTTATGTGGAGGAAATGATGTAAAGATAGGACCTTTACACCATTACACCCCAAGAGATGCTTCAAGTACCAAAGGGACTAAGGGGAGGAGTATAAAGATTGGATCTTTATACTCATCCTATGCCTTTTTGTGCCTTAGAAAGGTCACTAGGCAATCCTTGGAGAGTGATCCAACCATGAAGGACATGGGAAATGCACTTTTAAAGTAAAGATGACATTTTTATGCAAACATATGTAATGAACATTATGCAAGCAAGGACTCGGAATGAAAATGGAGGACCTTTATGGCTTTCCTATGTCCTTTAAGAACCATTTAGGTGGACAATCCTTGGAAGCAAGGTCTATGGGAAGGGGATGACATTCATATGAGTAAAGATGACATTTTTAATGAAAAGATGTCATTTTCATATGGAAAATATGACATTTTCACATCATCATGTGAGAGATCCACCCTAGAACAAGCCATTTATGGTCTTATTGTTCATCCTTGGAATGAATCCTCCATGAATCCTATGTGATAGGGGAGGGTATTATGATCTACATGGATAGAGACTTGATTTTTATAGTAGTAAATCACATATAAATCAAGTAAATAGCAATATAAATGGCAATGAGCAATATAACAAGAATAACAAGTATATTTTAAAGAGAAGAGGAGGAGAGGTTATCAATGGTGGTGTTCCTCTATCTCCCTTAAAGGTTTCCTAAGGAAGGAGCAACTTTAGAAGGATTTTGAAGAGGAGGGAGGTAATTTTGGGAGCTTTCAACTTTCTGTAATTTCGTGGCTGTATTTTGGCAGAGTAACAGTGCCAAAAATTGTCTTCCAAAATGAATAGAGGAGGCCTCTATTTATAGGCAGTTTTGTGCTTCCTAATGAAGCCGTGCGGCTGTAACCTTTGGCTAATGAAGTCGTGCGGCTGTAACCTTTGGCTAATGAAGCCGTGCGGTCTTATCCATTAGTGACTCAGCCTATTTCTAGAACCATGCAAGGTGGCATTCTAGAAGCTCTTTTCCAGCGAGAGACTACGTGGAATTTTAATTCCTAACAAGTCCTTTGCTCCTCGAAAGGTTTGGGAAAGTTTCCAAATTGCCCCTGAACTTTAGGAAAGTCCGGGGAATTGCCGGAAAACTTAACCGGGAGGCATGAGCCAGATTTGGGTACTTACAACCCCTAATTTTCACACGGGTTATTTCCAAAAACCCGCTCCCACTTAAAACTTCTGAAACCCAAATCGAACTTGCCAAAGCCCCTCCCCAATTATGCCAAAACTTGCATATGTTTCTCCCTGCCTCATTTAGTTCAAATCTGTAAGAGCAATTACTATTTCATTATTTCATTATGCAATATTAACTTTTTTCAAATTTTTCATCTAACAACAAGATACTCGCTCCGCCCCAATAATAAGCAAAAAATTAAATTTTATGTATATTAATATTAAAAAAAATTGTTAGTCAAATATATATATATATATATATATATATATATATATATATATATATATATATATACATATATAGATATATTAAAAATAGTTTAATCTCAATCATATAAACATTGATGAGGATACCTAATTTTAACTATACTAGTTAGAATTTTTTATTTACCTTTAAGATCCCTTAGTTCTAGTGCCTGTGGATTTTAATTTGTATTTCTCTCTTTCGATAACTTGAATATCTTGACCTATCAGAGGAAGCTGGTATTCCTCTCAACCGGTTAAGAGTCCTCACCAGTTGACCTGCTCAACTGATTGACCTCTTCCTATCCTAACCGGTTGACATCTTGACTTATCAACCTGCTCAACCGGTTGACTAGTCAAGCATGTCATAACCTGTTGCTACTGGTTTCCTTGGTGTAACCGGTTATGTTTACTCAACCGATTTTAGTGCAAGTCAGTTAAGATTTTCAACAAGCTTCTCATATCAAGTTTGACTTATCATTTATTTCTCTCACCTAATTAGCTGAATTTGGTAGAGCAATTGTTGATGAATACCATATTGCTGCCTGACAAGTAACTACTTCAAGCAATAATCAGTTGGTCAGGTTACCAGTACTCACAACAAACTTCTTACCCAGTAGATAATTCAAGTGTGGTTGTACTTCATATCTCAAGCATTTAATGGAGAATATTTTTCATTTAATTATTGCCAGTCCAAGTCATCTTCTAAACCACTTCAAAGACAACAGCTACATTTGAATACAACTATAAATACCTTCCTTATATCATTGAAGAGGTTTGGTACATAGAAGATATTAAGAGAAAAATTGTCAAAAACTGCAAGTGCTGAAAGTTTTCAATCATTTAAGTTCAAGACTTTCTGTCCATACAATCACTGGATCATTTATTAGGATATACATTGTGCACACTCAATCAATTCTTGTAATTGTTCCCCAACAAGACTATGTCTGGAACACATTGATTGATCACACTACACACACAAGAGAAATCAGTTCAACTTGTGAACACATCTCTTGAATACACTTGGTCATACTTGTATCACGGTTCATTAGTGATCACTTTTCTTTAGGCAACCTTCAACATTCTTCATAGGTTAAGGCTTGCAACTTGTAATAGACTAGTAAACATTAATAGTTCACATTTCACAAATCCAAGTTTTGACCAAACTTGGTAGGGGACGTAGCAATTCGTTAACACTGTGAACCTCTCCATACAATTGTGTCTTTTTGTTTGTGTGTTTCTTTATCTTTCTTGTCTTGTAACCGGTTGAGCTATATCACCCATTGCAGCCCTTTGAATCTTTACTGGTTAACCTATGCTTTACCTACTTGGAATACAACCTTCATGATATTTTGACTTGTACCAAAAACTCATTTACTCTTACCCGTTTGTGTGTGTTTAAATCGGTAATATTTTATCCGATGCTACTTGGTAATATTCAAAGAGTTTTCAAAAGAAATTTTATCAGGCTATTCACCCCGCTCTAGCCGTTTTCCTACCAGTTAGGCCTAATAATTGGTATCAAAGCTTTCAATTTTTGAAAATTATTTTTCCAAGCTTCAGCTTGAATTGCCGATTTCAATTGCAGGAAAACTCATGCAGTCGTGAAACATAGCAACGATACCCATGTTAAACAAAAATGAATTTCCAGTATGGAAAAACAAGATTGTGTGGTACATGAATTCAATTGATGACAGATTGATGATTGTATTTATAGATGGTCCCATTATTCCCATTAAAATCAATACTATGCCAAGAGCTCCCAAAACTCCTCTGATGGATCATTCTGATATATCATCGAAACAAGAGTTTGAGGTCTATGAAACTATTGTTCCAAAAACCCGTGAAGAATGGTCCGACGAGGACAATGTTTGTGTAGCCCTCGACAAAAAGGCTATACACATCCTAACCTCATGTTTGGATGATAGACTGTACAAAACTATGAGACAGCTTAGCAAGTTTGGCAAAGTATCTGAGATACTTTGAAGGAGATCAAGTTGCCAAGAAAAATTGAATGTACAAGAGTGTAGATGAATTTTAATCTTTCAAGAAGAACCCAAATGAGTCTCTCAAGGAAACGTATGATTGATTCTGTGAGGTAAGTAATTCTTGTGCATCTTTAGGTAGAATTTATACCATGAAAGATCTTAACATGTGTTTTCTTGATTCCCTTGGAGACTTTTGGCATGTCAAGGTAGCTATTCTTAAAGAATACAGAGACTTAGATAAGACTCACATTCAGAATATTGTTTTCACTTTATCTATGTATGAGGAAGACCTTAATAGACTTGGCGGAGTTCAAAAACAATTTAAAAATCTTTCTCTGCCAGCTCAAACTGAGATCTTCCCCAAATTTTCCTTGTTTAATAACCTGTCCTCCAACAACTCTCCTTCTACTTCTCAATCTCAACCGTCCCAAATCAATGTCACTCATGACAAGCCTTCTGAGGAAGATGAATTTACTGCCTTTGCTATGAACTATAGACGTTTCAAAGATTTTAAGAAATCCCAAAAACATGGCAATAAACTCTTCCACTCCAAACTCTCTTCATTTCAAAGATCTAGAAACTTCCAAAGATCTGGCTAGTTCTCAATCGATGGCAAAAATGCCCAATGTGAGTTTGTTTGTTATAACTGTAGGAAGCCCGGCCACTTTACTTCAAAATGCCTTCAGCCTAAGTATAAATTTCTTAGGAATAAATCGTTTAGGAAGAATCCAAGATCCAAGAGCCTATTAGATGAAGAAGGAACTGAAAAGACTATACCTATTTGGTTTGAGACTGATTTAGAAGATGAGAATGCTGACTCAGATGAAGAAGCTGATGTAAGCTTTGTTGCCCTTGATGGAACTAAATCTGAACCCACTCCCTTACAGTCATCCATCTACATGAATCCAATAGACCAGTCAAGCACATACAATGACACTACAACTCCTTTGAGATCCCATTTGCCATATTATGATGAAACAATTCCTAGTGCTGAGAATCCTTACAATTTCAAAATTCATAGTATAGGCTAGGTGGATCTATTTATGGTCAAAGTAAGACCCCTCCAACTCTCAAACCATTGATACAACCTACACACATAACCTATCAAACACAAGCTCAACCGATTACATTCAAATCCCAACTTGTGCTTGAACCTTGACCGATTCAATTTCAAAAAACCTTAGCCAATCTGAATTCTCAACCGACCTCCTCTCTACCTAATTTTGATCCTAACTTTGAACCATCATCAACCTTTCAACCTACCATTGACCTTATGCCTTACCTGTCTAAGTCTGATATGGCAGAGGTGATAAATGAATTGTTTTCTGACTTTGAAAGTTGAATTGTATTCACAAAGTCATGGCTGTTGATTTCAAGAGAATCTACACTGAAAATGACTCGCTTAAACCTGAAATTAAATTTTTAAAAGAAAACAAGCATGAGTCTGATCAGTTAAGAGATGAAAATCAAGCTCTCAAAAATAGACTCAACATGTGTCTTGGTCAAAATTATGATTTGGTATCAAGAAACAATTCTTTCACAAATATTATTGATTCTTATTCCTAATCTAAAGTTGTTGTTGAAACAATCATATAAGACCAAATGTCTTATAATGACCAATGTGGTTTAGGATTTAATTCTAGTAATAATTCCAAACCCTTTATAAAGTCTGTAACTTAGAACTTGATAGATAAGTTTGATGATAGTCCATCTAATCTGCTGAAGAAAAGTACTACTTGTACTTTTGGTGTTGTTCCTCTTACATATCCCAAGGTAAAGGAACAAGTTAAGGTCAAGAAGGTTGACAAGAACAAATCTAAATGAACTAAGGTAGATGATCCTAAGTTGGGAACGTACATCCCTCTTTGTGATAGTGATAGCAAAGTCGATATTCATATTTTTGATCATGTTGCAACTTTGGCAATATCAACCGGTAGAGTAGCTCCAACCGGTCAAATGACAGCAACCGATTAGGCAACTTCCACCGGTACCCGTAAGGCTCCTGCCACCGATAAAGTTGTCCTCACCAGTAAGGATGCCCTAACCGGTAAAGATACATCTAAGTATGTGTAACCTGCCAGCAAAGGAAGCACCAGCACCTTTGTGCCCAAAGTTTTTGTTTATGCTCAAACTTCAAGATCTGTTGAAGTATTGATCAAATTGGATGATGGTTCACCTACCTCATAACCCGATTTAATTAAGTGTATAAGTTGTGGAGATTACGGTTACAAGGCTTATGAATGCCCTTTAAAGCACTTATCTGGACCTACTGAGTCTCAAAGCTCAGGTGGTGACCATGTATGACTTCCAAAGATGAACTAACTCTTTGGACCCAAAAGAATAAGGGTGACCATAAGCTTAATGTTTTATTTCATGTATGCTTAATGGCCTCAACCGATGCAAGTAAGGACATTTGGATTTTGGACAGTGGATGCTCAAGGAATATGTCTGTCCATGTTGATCTCCTTACTAATATTGAAGAAGCATCAGGTCCTCCAATTGTCTTTGGTGATAATGCTAAAGGTAAAATTGTAGGCCGTAGATCCATCATTAGAGGCACAATCACTGTGCAGAAGGTCTCCTTGGTGGATGGTCTGAAACATAAACTTCTTTCTATATCACAATTTGTAATAAAGTTATGCAGTGTGTATTTACAACTTCCAGTTGCTATGTAAAAAACACTTCTACCGGTGAATCCCTTCTCACTGGACAAAGAAAAGGTAACATACATGCAATTAATTTAAATGCAATTTCTAGTGTTACCAATGTTTGTTTTGTAGCAAATAACATCTGTGAGAACTCATGACTATGGCATAAGAGACTCAGTCACTTGAACTTCAAATATTTATCCAATCTTGCTAATGCAAATTTGGTATTTGGTCTGCCTCAAATGTTTGTTGATCATGCAAGAAAATGCAAAGCATGCTAGTTATGAAAGCAACATAAACCATCATTCCAAATCAAGCCTTGAACATAGTTAAAAAATAATGGCATTGCTCAGTACTGTGATGATCACGGAATTGATCACAATTTCTCAACTGTTGGAATGTCACAACAAAATGGTGTTGTTAAGATAAAAAACAAAACCTTGATCGAAGCTGGCAAAACAATGATTTTAGAAGTAAAGCTACCCAAGTACTTTTGGGCTGAAGCTATCAATACAGTGTACTTCACTCAGAATCGGTAATTGGTCAACAAGTTTCACAACAAGACCCCTTATGAACTTTGGCGTGGTAAATTCCCAACATCGGTTTCTTCAAAATATTCGATTGCAAATGTTATGTTCTTTACAATGGTAAAGAATATCGATGTAAATTAGATGAGAAAGCTGATGAAGCTATCTTTGTTGGTTATGCCAAACACAGTAAAGCCTTCAGAATATTTAATAAACGGTTGTTGAAAATTGTTGAATATTTTCATGTTACATTTGATGAATTAGATTTGCTAGTCTGAAAAGGCTCCAAATATTACTGATGATCTGGTGTTTTTGAGACAGGTGAATCCAGTAACTCCAACTCTAATTAAAACTCCAGCAATAATGCAAATCAATCTACAACTTAGAATTCAGGCATTCCAAGAGGTGTAACCGTTAGAGCCTTAGCTGATGACTCCTTTCCTTAATCGGTTACAAGAAATTCTAGATTAATTAATCCCTTAACCGTTTCCTTACCAGCTAGTCCCTCTACCGATGTTCCTCCTACACCACCTGAACCTGAACCAATTTCTAACATATATAACCCATTTTCTTCACCTCAACCTGATCACCTGCTTGACTCACCTATTCGTAACCTAACATATCCTCAACCGGTCACACCACCTTTAAACGATTTAATTCCTCCCCTAGAAACCTTAAGACAAGAATCGGTTAGACAAGATATTCCAATGGAAGTGAGACCAACTAGATGAACACCCTATTGAAAATGTGATTGGTGATGTCTTTGGTCCCAGAATGACAAAAGGCCAAAGAAGAAATGTGAAAGCACAACATAGCCTATTTTTTTCAGCAATGATATCTAACATAGAATCAAAGAAAACAGAAGAAGCACTTAATAATTCCAGCTGGGTAAAAGCTATGGAAGAAGAACTAAACCAGTTTGACTGATGCAAATCTGGGTGTTAGTGTCTCGTCCCAATTATCAGACAGTGATAGGAACAAAATGGGTATTTAGAAACAAATTGGATGAGTCTGAAAAAATAACTAGGAACAAAGCAAGACTTGTAGCTAAAGGTTACAGACAAAAAGAAGGAATTGATTATGATGAAACTTTTGCCCCAGTTGCTAGATTAGAAGCCATAAGGTTATTCCTTGCCTATATTGCCTACTAAGAGTTCAAGTTGTACCAAATGGACGCGAAAAATTCATTCTTCAACGGAGAGATTCAAGAGCTGGTCTATGTTGATCAACCTCTAGGATTTAAAGACTCCAAGAAGCCTGATCATGTCTATAGGTTAAACAAAGCTTTGTATAGCCTCAAGCAAACCCCAAGAGCATGGTATGAAACTCTCTCCAAATTCTTACTTAGTAAGAAGTTCAAAAGAAGTAAAATCGATACAACCTTATTTATTGCTAAGTATAATGGTCATTTATTGTTAGTTAAAATATATGTAGATGATATTATATTTGACTCTACTAATGAAAACTTATGCAAGAGATTTGAGCAACTTATGCAAAGCAAGTTCGAGATAAGCATGATGGGAGAATTTACCTTGTTCCTTGGACTTCAAGTAAAAAAACACAAGAAGGAATCTTCATCAACTAAGTCAAATATACAAATGATCTTATCAAGAAATTCGGTCTTGATTATGCTCATCTTCAAAGCACTCCAGTGGATACTAATGTGAATCTTGACAAAGGTGAGTCCGGTAAGAAAGTAGATATCACACTTTACCAAGTTATGATAGGATATCTACTTTACTTGACTGCTAGTAGGCCAAATATCATATTTGCTGTTTGTGTATGTGCTAGGTTTCAAGCTGATACTAGAGAATCTCACCTTCAAGCTGTTAAAAGAATCATAAGATATCTTATGGGAATCGTTCACTTAGGTTTATATTACCTTAGAGATTCTTTTTTTACTCTAATCAATTATTCAAATGTAGATTTTGCAGCTTGTAGGGTCACAAGAAAAATTACTAGTGTAACTTGTCAATTATTAGGTCACCGATTGATCTCCTAGTCTTGTAAGATGCATGCTTCCATTTCCACTTCTACGACTGAAGCTGATTATATAGCTCCTGGAAGTTGCTACTCACAAATCCTATGAATGAAGCAAGAACTGGTGGACTATGAAATTCCAATTAAGTGTGTTCCATTTATTATGACTACTCTTCAAATATCTCCATCTCTAACAATCATGTGATGCATTTCAACCCAAAGCACATAGATATCAGGTATCACTTCCTTAAGGATCACGTTGAAAAGGGTAATGTTGCTCTTTTAAAAGTTCATACTAATTATCAGTTAGCAGATATTCTTACAAAACCCTTAGACATTAAACATTTTGAATTCCTTAGAGGTGAACTAGGCATGATTGATATTCGTGGATAAACTGTGCTACCTTTGTTACTTGTGTATGCTCGACTGATCAAAAGGTGGTATTCTGATTTTGCCCTCAACCGACTATGCGGCTCTATCTCAATCGATGAAAATGATTCAATCGGTTATACACCTTAACTGGTCACAATCAGTCCCTCAACCGATTGCAAGCTTAACCGGTCAATAAGCCTTCAAGTGGTTACTTACTTAACCGGTCATATCAGTTCAATCGGTCAATCCAATGATTCAATCGACAACGAACTGCGGCCGGATCAATCCGTTTTAACTGATGCGTCTAACACCTCGTTGTCCTTTTAAGTCTTATCCAGCCACAACCCTGACAGCTGTTTACCAACTTCGTGTCAAAGGTAGATAAAAATATTTTTTTGATAAAAAGATAATCTCTATATCACACCTATTTATCAGTAAAACGTTATCTCTTTGATCATTATAATGTTCAAAATTTAAACTGTTGCACACACGTTCCTATTTTTATACTTCCATAATTATATTGACATTAGGATCGTGTACCATAATTCCCTATTTTTTAGCTTCAGTTAAAATGTTTGAACTTATTTTGTTTCTCCCCATAAAATCCTTTCTTATTCCCCTCTCTCCTTATCCTTCCTATAATAGGATTTTAAAATCCCTTTATAAACTTTTCAAACCTTCAATCTCTCTAAGACTCTCTCCAATTCTCTCTGCTCCCTCAAATTCTCCTTCTCACCGCCAGCGAAGCTTATTCTTCGGAGTTCATCCTTTGAATCTTCTTTGTCATCTTTACATATTATCTTCTGGTAATACTTAAGCAATATTTTTGTAATGAAAATCTTCATGTCAATATCTTTAAAAATTGTTCTAAATTAGAATGTTTTGTGTTTCCACTTTGTGATAAATTGTTCTAAATTAGAATGTTTTGTGTTTCCACTTTGTGATATTTACAGATTCAATGGCTCCCAAACTAACCTCGAAGAAAGACATATATGAAGGTTACATTCTATTCTCCTTCTTCGAGTCGGAACACGGGAAGCTTCTCAAAGCTATTCTTGTCGGTGACGAAGTTCTTCTATTCTTGTTGCCGGAGGGTTCATAGGATATCTACTATGAATTGGTTAATGAGTTGTTCGATAATGGCTCGATTGATGAAGCTGCAAAGGCTGGTGATATCCCTCTCATCGTCTCCACCATAGCCGGTGTTTTCGTTACCTTTTCCCAAGCCTCCATTCGTGAAGCCTTCCTTAACCTTTTCGATTTCGGTCCCTCTACTGTTAGTATGAAGAATATGAAGATTGTCTGGGCTCAAAAAAAGGGTGATGAGTCGTTGGTGACTGGTGAAGGCAATAAGAAAGCAGATTTGGATCCTTTGAACTATGCCCTAGCAGAGATTATTGACCGATGCATTATTTGTTGGTCAATCTTCCACCACTGTATCACAATAATCCAGTTTGAAGCCATGGCAACCTTCCTACTTTAAAAGGAGTTTAATTGGTGCACTTTCATTTATAATGTGATTGTGGTGGCGTTCAAGAAGTTTAGAAAGGAGACACCGTTGGCTTGTTATAATAAGGCGAGACTTGTGCAAACTCAATCAATTATTGTAAGTGTCCCCAACAAGACTATGTCTGTAACATATTGATTGATCACACTACACACCCAAGAGAAATCAGTTCAACTTGTGATCACATCTTTTGAATACATTTGGTTATACTTGTATCACGATAGATTAGTGATCACTTAGGTAGCCTTCAATCTTTTTCATATGTTAAGACTTGCAACTTGTAATAGACCAGTGAACATTAATAGTGCACATTTCACAAATCCAATTTTTTACTAAACTTGGTAGAGAACGTAGCATTTCGTTAACACTGTGAGCCTCTACAAACAAATGCCTTTTTATTTTATGTTTGTTTATATTTCTTATTTTGTAACCGGTTGAGCTCTATCACCGATTACAGCCCTTTAAATCTTTACTGCTTAACCTACGCTTTACCTACTTAAAAAACAACCTGCATAATATTTTGACTTGTACCAAAAATCCATTTACTCTTAATCGTTTGTGTGTGTTTAAAACAGTAATATTTTATCCAATGCGTAATCGGTTTATAACGATTTTGTATTTGATAAATTACTTGATAATTTTCAAAAGAAATTTTATCAGATTTTTCACTCCCCCCTTTAGCATGTTTTCTTACTACCAGTTGGTTATAACAATATTATTATAAAAACATGTTAAAATTACTAACATATTCTTATATTAAATGTCTAACAATTGTTTAATTGTCTTTAAAAATGAATAATTAATTAGAGATATTTTGATATAAAGGCATTAAAAACAGTTGTACTTAATGAGTTGATGATTTATTAAATATTTCTAAAACAATAACAAACTTGCATCATCTTTGGACACATTTAAACACCGCATTAATAAACTCCCTCCAAAATATTATGCTTACATAATTAAATTATTATTATTAATTGATCTAATTTATACTCCCTTCTTCCCATGTGAATGAACATTAAAAATTTGAACACAAATTTAAGAAAAAGTAGAAGCGAGAATTAGTGGAATGAGGTATTTGTAAGTATGAAAAGTAAAATATGAGAAAGAATGAGTGAGATAAATAGTAATTTGATTGTTGTTATTAGTATAAAAATAAACTAGCAGAGAATGAATGAGTAGAATATTATAAAATTTTTATTTTTTTAACAATCTCTATTGAGGCGGAACATACGAGAAAGGAAATAAGTCTCCACGTGGGTGGGTAGGAGGTTGAATGAAGAGAGTATATAACAACTATTTATTAAAATTAATTAAGAAAATAAATATGCACCCTAAATCCATATTTCGAGGTAACTACGTCATAAATTAAATACTTGCATGTTTTTAAAACATGCTGGTGTGGACAGTGGTGCAAACATAAACATGCTGGTGTGAAAAGCCATTCAAATTGATTTTTTTATGTGATGTTATAAATATTTTTTATATTATTACATAATTTAAAATTATTAATTATTTCTTAATAATTTGATCGGTAATTTATTTTTATTTTTTAATGAATGTTAGTAAATTTTATTTATATAATTTATTAATAGTAGGTTTAATAAATTTATTAAAAAGTCCCATAAAAATAGTGTCACTTTTGTATGGAGTATACTTTTGAACGAAATTTGACTGATAATTTTATGTTAATTTATTTATCCTAAAGGTTATCTAAAATTATTATTGATAGTAATTTTAATGTCACACTATAACAAAATTTTGAATTTTACTTGAATAACAAATTAACATAAAATTATCAATGTTTAATTAAATTATCAGAAAAAAGGAGACTATTTTTTATTATTTTTTGGATGAAAGATGGTATAGCTATAAAGTGGTTAATTTATGTGTTTAGTGTACTCTTGAGAAAGTGAAGAGATATGCAAATACAAATAAAATATTAATAATAAATAAGGTTATTGGACTTGTCAAATTTGAATTTTAATTGGAATAACAAAATAAATGTCAACAAGCAAAATTTTAAAAACCCTACCCGATATAAATACTCACAATGCTTCATCGACAAGTTGGAGTATACTCCCTCCGTCCCGGCAGAAGCGTCGCCATTTTAGGGGTGGCACGCAAATTAAGAAAAAGTGTGGAAAGAAAAAATGTTGTGAGTGTAATTTGAAAATAGGAGAGAGAATTAGTGGAGGAAATAGTGAATTTAAAAAGTGTTGTGAGTGTAGAGGAGAGAAAATTAGTGGAGGGAATAGTGAATGGGTAATAGAATATTAATAAAATATTTCCTTTTTAGGAAAGGGTGACGCTTTAAACGGGACACCCTTTTGGGTAAAAAGTGACGCTTCGGGTGGAACGAAGGGAGTATACTTTTTTATTTATAAATTTTCTACATTTTTTACAATAAGAAATAGTTTAAATAGAATAGTATATTATATAGAAAGGACTAACTCTTTCTACCTATTTTTCCAAACATTTTTATGAACATCAAAGAGAAAGCAGCTGACAAACTACAAATAAAAATAACAGGGAACCAAATTTTCTATAAAGTCTCAATTCATTAGCTGAAGTTTCAAAATTCAAGATAAAAACCAAAACATCCTATACAAACAAACCAGGAAAATGACCCAGACACAACTCTTAGAATTTTAAATAAAATAATTAAAAAAAAAAAAAATGGAACAGAACCCTGAAGAAAAAAAGCCTTCAAAAAGTCAAATGGATAATTTACATGAATCACAACCCCTTTCCCTACATAATATTTCCCAAGTTACAAACACTTTTCAACCATCACCTGTTTATGTGCGCAATTTAGAAGGGTACCGACAATCATTACTAGAAGCGAGCTGTTACAAAATGGAACTCCGCGGACTTCTAGATTTGGTATACCATTTCTGGCTCTGTCCCCTGTTATTTTCACCTCTGCCATTTTCTCTCTGTAACAAGCAAGGAAAGCAGTAAGCAACCAAATGGTTTCAGAAAAATGGCAACCATTATGTATGCCTAGAGTTAGAGAACCCTGAAATATGCCTTAAGATGAGTCTTCTATCCTGGGAGGAGATCCAGAAGTGGGAAAACTTTCAAGATACATATATTACAGAATCAATTTTCAAGGTAAATTACACATCTCAGAGATATGATAAAACGATTTCAGCATATAACCACAGCAATGGAAGAATTGTAGTTTAAAATAACCATTTTAACAGCAAGCTAACTTGTAGATTTTCCTTCATTGACAGTGAAGGTATAAAATTTATAGCACTTTACTGTCACCAAGTTTACACGAAGTTGCAATTTAGGACTTAATGTTACAATTTAGTACACTAAGTTTACGTTTTATTGCAATCCAAGGCAAAAAAAATGGATGACACTTGACGAAAGCTAACGAAAAGTGTAACAAACATCTTCTAAATTCACATTTCAGCCCCTGAAGTTCATATTTTATAAAAAATATATTGTAAATATAAATGTTCTTAAAGATTATGTACATACGCCTCCATAGCCACTAATCTTCAAGCTCCACCGTCATCTCTTCTCTCTTCTCCTCTAACTTTTCTCTCTCTTCATCTTAACCAAGAAACCCCAAATCTAATTTTTTTTTTTTTTGGAAGACTCTGTAAATAAACCATTATTGAAAAATATTTTTCTTTTCTAAGATTTCTCTATTTTTCTTACATATAATTTTTTTCTTTCAAAATCTTTTATATGTTATTATTTCATAGTAATTTTTTTTGTTAGAATTTATTTTTACAATATATTTTCATAAAATATGAACTTCAGGGGCTGAAATGTGAATTTAAAAGATGTTTGTTACACTTTTAGTCTATTTCGTTAGCTTTCGTCAAGTTGCATCCATTTTTGCCATGGATTGCAACAAAACGTAAAAAAAGTGTACTACCAAAATTTGTAACATTAGGTCCTAAATTGCAACTTCGTGTAGACTTGGTGGCAGTAAAGTGCTATTTGCCTTAGTGTATCCCATATTTGTTCGTTGCATATATACTCCCTCCGTCCCATAAAGATGTTCCCCTTTGCCATTTGGTTTTGTCCCAGAAAGATAGTCTCATTTCCAAAATTGTTAAAATCATTAAGCTTCTGAAATTGTAAACCAATGAAAAGAGGAAGAGAGGAGAGAAAAGAATGAGAGCTAACCAAGGAAGAAGAGGAAGAGAGGAGAGGATGAGAGCCAACCAACCACGGAAGAAGAGGGAGTAATGGAGTAATAAGTAAACCTTATCAAGGTCAGTGACGGAAATGAAAATAGGTTGTTAATGACTGAATAGTCAAATGGGACAATCACTAGGGGTCGGAGGGAGTACAATGTATTTACTTAAATTTGAAAAGTTCAATATCGAGTTCACTACCTTAAAATGCATACAGTTAAGAACGCAGCTCAAGTTTATGTTATTTTCTACGTATCTGCCCTTTCAAGTTATTGATATAATGCAGCTACTACTAGAAAAGTGTCCTATTCTTACAAACTACTCCCTCCGTCCCAAAATGAATGTCCTAAAAAAAAAGTCTAAATTATTCTTGATCAAGAGAAAATTTCAAAACTTTTTGGACATTCATTTTGGGATGGATGGAGTAACATACTTGCCACATTACCAAAAAAGCTTTGCAATAAACTGCATGGAGGAATGAAAACCTAATGCAAGTAGTTCAAGAAGTACCATTTGTGCTATTTCCCTTTGTGCTCTGTTGTGCCTGAGGAATTGACCGTTGAATGTAAGGTGAACCCTGCCTGCCATTTGCACCCGGGGAGTGTTTCTTTTTAATGTAAGTTTCCTTATCATGCACATCTGGACTTGACCTTGGGGAGCCATTAGCAGCAAGAGCTTTCGCCTTTGCAGATTCCGTTGCTTGCATGTAACTAGGGAGAGGATTACTACTGCTACTATCCCTTGGTTCTTGATCAACGTTATCAGGCCTGGGTGAACCAAAAGAGTTCCGTCTCTTAGCAGTTTTAGGGCCTTTAGGTAATTGTTCCGTGCTACTTCTTAGACCAGAATCGAGGCCAGTGTTAATAGGGGATCTTTTATTTGCAGACAAAGATTTCCGTTTTTGGCTGGATCCCTTTTTATCGCTTCTACTCTTTTTAGTGCTTGTTGATACCTGGCTAGCAGGTGTTCCTTGAGATTCTGGGACAGTCATATGGCTTCTTGGAGATGCTTCTGATGATGCCTTGTACACTAGATGACCCGTCTCAGGTTCCTGATTGGTCGATGCATTATCCTCGAGCTTGTACTCTTCTTGTGGGACATCTCCATTAGTTACAGGCTTAGATGCTTCGTTGTCAGAACCAATACTACTGTCATGATTATCTGGTGGAACGGAAATAGAGTGGGTTAACTCAGTACCTAGAATAGTCTGCTCAAGTTTTTCTTTACTGACCAAGTTATCTGTTGAACTACCAATCTGTTCCTCTAAGACTTTGGATTCCGTTTCAAATTCCACAATTTCAATTGCAGACCGATCAGGTGAATCAAGGGTTGAAGAAATTGAGAGCTCAGTTCCACATTCAGAGCCACCTACATGAACCTTGTGAGGATCTGAATTTTCAGACAGTTCAACCTCTCTTGTTTTGATTGCATCATGGTGAGAAGATGAAACTGTATCAGCACAATAGTCGACAACCCCAAGATCCTGATTGGATGAATTAAATGATTTTGATGACTTGCTTGTAGAAGTCAGCTCCTTAAATTTTGATTGGGCAGCAATAAATGCGGGGTTACTTGCCTTTCTTGATCCAAATACAAACTTTCTTCCATCAGAATCTGCTTGCTCTGGAGCAAGTCGTTTCATGGATCGGTTGGGTTCATCAACCTCCAATACCGGCTTGTCTGAAAGAGATTTGAGCTCAACTTCATCAATGTCATCTGATTGCTTAGTTTCTCTATGGAGCAAATCGGTACCCTCTGAACTCAATGTGCATTTGTTTACATGCTGAGGTGGCTCCACAAGATTGCTTTCCAGAGATGATGTTTCCTCATGCGTGATACAGTTTTCTTTGCTTTCACATGGTACTGCTGCTTCCTCAACATCAGACTTCACCTGATCTTCAGGAAGGTTGACTTTATCATTCTCCTCAAACTCTCTATTTAATTCTGATTTATGGGCCTGCTCGTCTTCAGTTGCGGATGCAGACATCCATCTCTCCAACCATTTCCAAGCCGAATCAGGTTTTGATGAATCCAACTTGAGGTTGATCTGTTTGGTCTTTGGTGTTGATTCAAGTAGCTTCCATGGAAAATCAAGAGATCAGTTTTTCATCCGATCCAAGAGAAAAAAAAAATCAACAAGGGATCATGTAGTTTCAAAGAAGGGAACAAGAAACGTAAAAATCATCTACCTGACGAGCAAAATTGTTGTTGAGTAGCTTCTCAACAGATACATAAGTAGGAAGTTCCTTGGTTCCTAAATTTTTCATTTCCTGAAACAAGGAACCATCGTTACTTGTACAATAAAATGGAAGCTGTAAACTTAATTTTAGAAAAGTGATACTCAAGTTAAGGTATCCAAAACAGCAACTGGACTCTAAACAGCAAGAATTGAGTAAATGAAATGGAAAAAAGTAAAGAGATCTGAAAAAAAAATGATGTGGTAAAAACATTGAATTTTTCTTCATCTGAGCTGAGTTGAGACACAGGAAATAATCTGCCTCCATGGTTTCACATAAATGTTCCCACTAGCAATTTCTTTTGGGGCATAAAAGTCTGATGGGTTACTTGGGTATAATTGTTAGACCCCTCCTTTGATTTTTATTTGATTGATGCCATCACCTTGGTACCTTTTTTAGTCTTTAGGATTCATTGTATGAAGTAGTACTTCCATTTTATAGACAAGTCCATTTCATAGAGTAGGTTTCTACTTAGGCTGAAGATATCATCATTAAAGAATGTATGACACTAGGTCAAGTCCTATGGCTCTACGACTATTGCTTACCGCCCAATAGATGGTTGTCTGCCACCCTAAACAGAGCACTCTTACCGCCCTTGTTCCAACAATTGCTTACCGCTCAAAGAGCATTTATCATCAAGGAGATATAGTCCACTTCATTGATGAGATTTGAAGATATGGAATAATTGCAGCAACAGACTTTCTCTTTGCAATAATTACAAGGAATCTTTGACATTCTTCACGTGCTACTCACGTGATCAAGATCAGTCCCAAAAGTTATTTCGTGTTCTTCAATCAAATTAGAATTAGATTTGAGATTGTTGGTGACAGGTGGACCTATTCAAAAATAGGCACTCACCACTGTTAGTGCCTCCACTACCTCAACAGTCATAAACGACGAGAAGGACAACAGAACAATAAGAGATCAGCATGTGATGTACTAAGATTCTCTAATGATAGATTTAGGGATTTCAGCAGCTAAATCCAAGACTTTTGGGTATAAATACCCCATTTTTTGAACTTTTCAAAGTTGCCAAGATCTTCACTAAACCCTTGAAGCTCATTTGAAAAAACGAAGAACTTTCTCGCAAGCAAATTCTCATATATTCGTACCTTTAAACCTTCAAACCTTCATCTTCATATCTCTCATACACATTAGAATATTTTCAGTATTTGTATCACAAAGAGTACTCGTGCTGAGATCATTAGATTGAGGCCTTGCTACATCAATCACACACTCACCCATTTAGGTTGATCTCTCAGATCTTCCTCTTTGGAAACACTAGTTATCTAAGATTTACTTAGAGATTAAATTTTTGTAATTCTGTAAAAGCTCATCTAATTAATCAAAGTATCTAGCACTTAGAAAATCCTAAACTCATCTTGGTAGTCGGCGTAGTTCTTTCACGAACTAACCACTCCAAATCTCGTCTTCAGAATTGTCATTTATTTTACTTAGTTTTGTGTTTATTTAAAATCATGTCGTATGCATCTATAACAGAAAAAATTCAAGAAAGGTTGTCGTATCCATAGGTCCATTTTCTCACCATACACTCTTACAGCCCCTATCTTACATCCTTCTTGGCTTTGAAAACTCTGTTGTGCATTTCACTGCTCCTTACTTAGCCTTCACTAGCTTACTAAGTTCTTGTCAAGTAAGTATAGTGGTGAAATTATAAGAAGGGCTAAAAAATATAAAAGAGCTATTTACCCACCCCCACCCCCCTTCATCACTTTTCCTACCATTGTTGCCTCCTTTAGAACCAACAAACTCTTATTTTTCATCTTTAAACTAAGGCCAACATACATCCTCCCCCCCCCCCAAAGTATCCACAAATTCCCACTTTGCACCCCCATTTGAAAAGTCGGTATGTTTGGTACCTGAACTTTCAAATCGTCTCACTGCACCCTGACACTAACGAACGTTAGAAAAACTAGCAAAATTGATCATGTGCATATAATGTGAGGGCTATTTTAGTCATTCTCATTGTAACTTTTTATTTTCTTTCAATTTTATTTTCACACTCTAGTCATACACCCTAGTCATGTATAATAAATAAAAAAAAATTCAATATTTATTCAATCAAAAATATAAAATTTGTTATATCAATTTACTTAAATAATAAATTTATTTATTTTAAAAACAAAAATAATAAAATAAAAAGAAGAAATTTGATATAATAAAAATATTTATTATATATTTTTTAATCTATTATAATAAGCCCTTCTCTTTTTGAGGTTAAAGATTATAATAGCCCTCACATGATATGCACATGATCAATTTCATTAATTTTTCCAACGTTCGTTAGTGCCAAGGTGTAAAGTGGGACGATTTGAAAATTTAGGTACCAAACAGACCAACTTTTCAAACCAGAGTGCAAAGTTGGAATTGGAGGATACTTTGGGGGGTGGTAAATGTATATTGGCCTTAAACTAAGCACCAAAATTTCGAGTAATTCTCATGAAAAACCAGTTTTTTCATGACACTAAGGAAAAGCCTATTTTAGCATTGGAACCGGACACGAGTTTTAACTTGTAAACTGGGGTATTAAAACCCTAAGTTTACGACTTCAAACAACTAGTTAACTTGTGAATAGTAAGTTGGGGGTATTAACTAGTAGACGGGGTTATAAAGCCCTAAAAACTGGTTATTTTTCGTCTTGTTTAAAAAGGAAAAAAAAAAAACTTACATTTACAAGATTTTGTGCAGAATATCAGGTTTTTCCAAATTTATCTCCACTTAGATCAAACCTGGAAGTCTAAAGTATGCAAGGATTCTAAAATTTTGATATAACTAAAGACATGTCAAGAGAAACGAGAACTAAAAACATAACAAAAGAGATTCCTCCTAGGTTTTGTTTCTCTGTTAGGAGTCACAACCATTTTTCTCTCTTATGGCAAAATCAATAAAATATCTATCTCCATTTATTATTTTCACTCTCAATGTTCATGAAAAGACTAAGTAGCCAAAGGCTACCCCGCAAGTGGGAAGTTATAAACAGAATATAAGGGAAGAACTATGCACAGACCATATTTTTATTTCTATTTTCTCTAGGTTACCACGTTTCTCTCTATAGAATCACAGCTCATGTCTTCCAATTTCACTTTCTTCAGGAATGAAACCCTGAGAGTTCTCAACATTCTAAATTTTCTCCCTTAATTTAAATAAATAAAACCAGCCAACTTTAACCTACAATTGAGAGGAATAACAGAAGAAGATTCTATTCATCTATCTATGAGAAGAAAAGAGAAAGATGTTTGGTAAACGCATACATGAGAATGATAAAACTGAAAATGCCATCCCATCACACCATGTTACTCTCTTATGATCAAGACAGAGATCCAAATTGATATGCATCTTCTCTAAATTATCAACTTAACATTATTCATTTCGTGAGTTGCACAGACGACTATGAATATCATTCCTAGTCTTTTCACAACAGAATTATTTAGTATCTAAAAGAGTATGAGATTTGGAATCCCTACTACGCTGATATGCTACACATGTTCAAGCAAATCAGTGTCACATCTCTCCCCTTCACATGCTAAAAAATCTTTGTCAATATGACATTTTCTATGGGGTTCTTCTAGAAAATTTATCAATGGTCAAAGAAAGACCTATTTTTAAGGAAAGCCATGGCATATATCATGCAATATGAAGTTGAAGAGAAGTGAGCTAGGTTTTATAAATCGAACACGGTTGTACTTACAGTGAGTTTAATGTCGTAATCAGCATTCCTAGGCTTTCCTTCAGGAGAGGGGCGTGCATGACGTGCACGAACAAGAGCTTGCATCTTGACAATAGCTTGAACACATCGTAAAGTTCCCACAGCATGCCTTCGAACCAAATGTCCTCGAACAGCAGCTTGTAGCTTAACTACCTTCCCATGCTTAACCAGTGCTCTCTGAGCCTGGGAAATCACATTGGAGGAAAGAAGTTTAACAATGGTTAAAGTTTTGAGCATGGAAGTAGTACAATAAATTGGGAAAATAGAAGTACCAAGAATTTCCTGACAGCAGTCTGGATGACAATAGCTGATTCATCAATGTTGACATCAACGCTGGTTCCGTTCCCACTAACGGTTTCGGTCACCGAATTGTCATCCTCAGTATCAGCTTGGACCGCCAAAGTGTCATCCTCAATCGCAGTGTCAGTCACTAAATTGTTATCCTCAATAGCTGCTTTGGTCACCAAAGTGTCATCCTTCACAGCAGTTTCCTTGACCAAAGTGGAAACTGTGGCAGCTTTGGGTGATGAGATTGATAACCGGGGTGCCTCTTCTGTCCATAAAATTTCAGAAGTTTTCTCAGAAACAGAAGAATCTGCAGGGGCTTGAAATCTGACAGCAGTTAATTCTGGGCTCTGCTTGCTTCCGGAAGAAGGTGTTTCTGTAATGACTGTGTTGCTCAACACTCTGTGACTGGCCGACCTTTTACGAAAACTCCATCCACGTTTATCTGCACCTTTGCTCTGTAAATGCATTAAAACAAAACCACTACAATAAGTAAAAAGGAAAAGAGGAAGGAAAAAAGCTAAAGCATCAAAATACAAAGAGCAAGAAACAATAAAACTGAGACACGTACAACCTGAGTTTTACACAAGGATGCATTATTGCTTGGTCTTAAATTAAATATTGTATTAACCATTCTAAATCCAACATCTAGCTGTTGAAGGACCCCAAATCCCTTTTTCTAATTTGTGCGATTTCCGGACAAGTCTTAAGTTAATAACTTTAAGAGCTCTTCTAAATTTATGTTTTAATCTTCTTCAGGCACAGGTCCTATTCTATGGTTTCAGATAAAGATTCCGACTAGCATGGACTCTGATACATTAACATGCACTTATGTATTAAGACAAGTAAAGCAAGAAGCGAAATGCTTCAACGAGAGAGTTCATTGTAGTTACAAATACATGAAGAGAGAGATGTAATGAAGGCTAGGTCTTTATATGTTCTCATGACAAGTACACAGCAGTTTGGAACCTTAACAATGCAGCCTTTTAACTAGATGTATTAACTGAATTTCGATCATAACACATTCAGTGGGAATATCTCGTAGCATAAAGCTCATCCATTTGTCAAGGTAAAATGGCCAAGGCAAACGTCTCACACCACTGCAGGGAATAGGTATCCATTAATAAATGTAACGTCAAAATACTCAAAGACCCCGAAAATGTAGTTGATCTATAGAATGGTAAGAAATTAAAGAAGAGAAAGATTAGTCGAATACCTGCCGATTTCTTTATTAAGTTAGCATCTGTTCAGGATTCTACATGAAGATTCAGATGTCATAAAGGAACATACAGGAGATATAATTATGGCAAGTTCAAAATAAGGCCTTGTGTACAGGAGATGTACCAATTTTAGAGGTGGGTGGTGGTGGTGATGGGTGGAAGGTGGTGGCAGCATGTGGTGAAGGTGTATGGTGGCAGTGGGTGGTGGCAGTGGGTTGTGGTTGGTGCCTTGGTGGTAGTGACGGTGAGTGGAAGTGGTGGGTGGTGCTAGGTTGTGGCGGTGGGTCGTGGCTTTTGGCTGTGATGCTTGGTCTCTTTGGTTTACCCCGCTGTACTCGTATCGGACGCTTGTATTTAAGCCTTGTTGACAAGGGTCGGGCGGGGTAAACGAAAGAGTACGGGTATCATAGGTTTTTGGTAAGCCCTAAATTGATGAGAACTTTAGGCCCTATTTTGTGATTGTAATTCACCCAATACAAAATAACATAATTGCCCTCAATTGTTTCGAACGTGAGTGGCACATGACCAGTTAACGTGGTTTTTGAAGGGAAATTGCGAAAACCCCTAAATTGGGCAATTTTTGGCGCTTTAGGTCTTCAATTGTCAAAGCTGGAAAGCCAAACCTTAAATTGACACCTCTCCATGGACAATAGACCCTATTCTGTATTTTAACCTTCTGGCACACCAGTTCTACACTTCTCAAGGTTTAAACAAGCAAGCACCATATAGGAATTCAAGCCACTTCAGTCCACTCTTACCCAAAATAAGCCAGACCACCAGAAAACAAGACTTGAGCACCATAGTCCTAAAGTTGTCAAAACAATGCTGCTAGTAATTTAATCAAAAGAGTACAAGAAATCAGAATCTTCTTCCACACCAAAAGTATTACCATACAAACGGCTACTTTACATGCTGCCGCGGGCAATAAATCATGTAAGATTTTCTGCAAATAGTAAAGAATCAAATCATTTAAGAGAATTAAAGCAAACGTGGAGAGCTCCTTGTTTTAATACGCCTTTCACAAACTGGGTTGTGATGGAAACAACAACAATAAAGCCTTAGGCTCCGTTTGTTTCGCGTAAAACGACTTCCGAAAAATGATTTCCCGTAAAATGTTTTCCGGAAAATGAAAATATTTTCTGGAAAACGACATAAACATGTTTTCGGCTGTTTAGTAAGGAAAATGTTTTCCGGAAAATGTTTTCATGTGTTTAATGAAAATATTTTTTGATAAAAACACAAATTTTGAGATAAATTAAATTGAAAGAGATAGGGTGGGATAGGATGATGGAGGTAGGTGGTAGGGTATGAGGTGGGGATTAGTAGGGGTGAGGTGGGTGGATTTGGGGTAGGGGTAGGGTAGGGTAGGGTGGTGGGGGAAATGTAAAGGGTAAGATGATGGTAGGTTAGGGTGGTGATAGGGTAGGGTGTGGGTGTAGGTGTGGGGGTGGGGTAGGGTGGGTAGCCGAGAGTGTGGGGGGTAGGATGGGTAGCCGAGAGTATGGGAGTGAGGTTGGGTAGGGGAGTTGTTAAAAATAAATTAATTTAATTATGAGTAAAAAAAAAATTTGACCGTGAGAGGGGGGTTGGTGGGGGTAGGGTGTTGGGGGTGGTGAGGGTTGTTAAAAAATAAATTTAATATGAATAAAAAAAATGCGCGGGAGTGGAGAGTTGTTAAAATATAATTTTAAATTGAATAAAAAAATATTTTTTGACTTTGAGGTGGTGGTGGTGGTGGCGGTGGGAGTGGGGGAGGGGTTAAAATATAATTGTAAAAAATAATTTTAATATAAATAATTTTTTATTAGGGGATAAGGTAGTGGGTGATTGATGTGGTTTGGGTAACGTGGGGTGAGATGTATGGAAAGTTAGGTGTGTGTGTGTGTGTGTGAGGGTGTTAGCATTTTTCGAAAAATATTTTTCTTAGGAAAAATTCGCAAGTCATTTTACTTAGAAAAGTGGTAAAATATTTTCTCTATTTTTCGGTGTTTACCAAACACCGAAAAATGAGGAAAACGTTTTCCGAAAAAGTTTTTCCCCCAAACAAACGGAGCTCCTTAGTCCCAAAATTAATTGGGGTCAGCTAACATGAATTATCATATGGACTAGTCATGAGTTGGGATGAAAAATTGGGATAAATCTAAGGAA
The DNA here is from genome assembly GCA_022495995.1 of Adenophora triphylla var. japonica. Classification (NCBI taxonomy): domain Eukaryota; kingdom Viridiplantae; phylum Streptophyta; class Magnoliopsida; order Asterales; family Campanulaceae; genus Adenophora; species Adenophora triphylla. The sequence continues at coordinate 125,891 of JAFEMH010005920.1, forward strand.
CCCTAGCGTAATATCCAGTTTTACATCTTGGGAAAATATGATTTGTTCACTTCTCATGTTTCATTATGATTTTTTACAAGCAATTCCTACTTTACATTCTCAAGGTTGGTTACGTTTGGTTACGTTTGGCAATGGCTGCTTGTCTGCTGGTGCAACGGTTAAGTACATGCAATGATTGAGAAATCTAAATGTAACTATGTAAGCAATAGGCAACAAACAAATTGGAGTATAATACCCACCAAATTAACGCCGGATAGTCTCTATACGTGATGGTAGCAAATATAAATATCCGCACACCTTGAAAATGCAATAAAAAGTCATAGAACCCCAACAAAAATCCAGGACCGCAGATGCGATAATACAATCAGCAAGTCAGTTATCTTGTGCAAAAACACTTTTAAATACTAATCAAAATAATAATAGTAAATGAAAAATAAATCTGATACATATATGTCTAAGGAAATAAAGGAATTCAGTACAAAATAATATTATCATATAAGTACTCCCTCCTTGCTATCCCTAAAAATCAGTTCCTTTCAAGAATCAGTGCGCCTCTTTATAAAGACGGATGGAAAGTGCGCCTCTTGATAAAGACAGATGGAGTTGTTTTTATTTTTATTTTTAAGAATTGCATCAGTAACCAGAATGTATTTTGAATTGGAACTATATCCTTTTTGTGTGAATTGTAAATGCATCAAAATCGTGAGGTTCATATGAGATGGCCATTTATGCTTCAAATTAACAAGAATGCATAGAGACCAAAAACAAAAAAACAAAAAAAACTGGATCATTTCTGGTATATTGCAAATGCATCAAAATCAATTAGAGCAAATGAGATCCCAGTCAAAATAAAATCAAATTTTCACCAAGCGAACAAATATTAGTCTAATCTGTTTACAGGAGAAAATCATGTCATGTTCTATTTGTTGCATGCTTGAATCTCTATTGAAACTAACTATAAACACAATAAAGAGTCTCAGCTCAATCAATGAAAAGAATCACTGCTCATAGATCCTTACAAAATATCCCAACTCCATATCAAGATACAATAATTACACATGACTGCCCCCAAAGAGCTGAAAAATCATACTGAAACAAGTTTCCCCCAAGGTAAATTTTGACAAAGTTAAGCTAAATATCAAATGTAGCATTTTTCAACCCCAAAAATCAAGCAATGTCATAATCGAACACCATAAAACAAGCGCACACAGACACAAAATTATCAAATTGCTGGAAAAAAAAACCCAATTTCCCTCTACATTTTTGAAATCAAACAATCAAAAACAAGGGAATCCAGAGTGGATAATCTCAGAGAGTCTATACTACCTCAGCGGCATCTAGATCGTCTCTATCAACGGGGTCGCCGCTACCACAGGCAATGATCTTGAAGCAAGACGACCCACTAGATCTTCCCATTTTTTGTTTTCTCTCTCACACAGTTACACACAGTTAGCAAATTGCTTTCTCTCTCACTCTCTCTCTCTCTCTCTTTCTCTCTTTAGCTTTCTCTCTCTACCATTTTTCTGCCATTGCTTTCTTTTTTGGGAACTTGGGCTTGTGATATAGTAAGCGTGTGCCTGTGTGTGCTTATTATTAGATGACGGACCTAAACACACTCCTGAAATCTAGTTAAGCTTTGTGTTTTAATTCCACCCCCTTCTTGGATTTGATTGTCATTTGCCCCCCCCTTGGGTTTTCTCTAATCTATACTATAGTATAAATGAGGGAAGGGCGTAAGCAAGCAGTTGTATGAACAGTGTCAGTGGTCGAAATTTCCATTTTGCCCTCACTATTTTGTCTCTTTTCCATTTTGCTCTTAAAAAAAAAATTTAAAAAAAAAATTTTAAAAAAATTACGTGGCCTTGGACACGGGCATGTGCTAGTTGTATATGTCTAAGGTCAAGTTTGAACCACAACTGGAGGGTTTTATAATGAGTTAACGATTTCTCGAGTTTGGGCTCATTGACGATTATAGATTTAGAAGATCTTTACATTTAGTGTAATTTCTTGAATCTAATTACATATTGCCTGAGATGTGTTATAAGACATTGTTGGATTTATATGATATGGTGGTGTGATTAGTTTCTATTTTGTTATTTGGAATAATTATCAACTTATTTAATGTACTATAACTTCGATTTCAATAAATGTATTGTATTATCTATTTACAGCATAATGCAATATACTTTTTAATTTTATTACAAATAATGCAATTTGTTTTCATTATTTGAGTCAAATTTAAAAATACTTTGTATGAAAATAGTACGTAAATTGCATTAAAATGTCACTAGATAACACATTGAATTGATTGTAAAAATCGTGAAAGTACGACTGGCGAAGGTAAATCACGGGATATGCCCGAGATAGTCAGGGTGACAGCACCCCTTATACTCCTGACCCCAAGGAAACCCTCCTACATGACTTTTACATCACTCTTACATGCCTAATATGTATTTTGATTGGATGGAGGGTGACTAGTGCTACTTTGTTACCTATATAACTCAAAGAATTTTCTTTTATTGATATATCTTAGTCAAAGTGGTGGACTCATTGTTTCTGAGAATTGTATATATGTAGGTCGGTTAGTATATGCACTATTTAAACTTGAATTATGGAAGGTCAAATGTTGATTTTTGCTAATATGTTGATCTTTATGGTTTCTCAAAATTGTTACTCTTTATTTGAAGAGAAACATGTGCAGCGGAACTAAAATAAACTTGAGAATGATTGCACCATCTTTTAGTGAAGCGATGATAAGAAATCCAACTATGTGGAGATCTTCCAACTGTTGCTTTAAAAACACGTATCTATCTTTATTGGATTTTTTTTTTAAAATATTCCATTTTAAATCCATATTTACCTAAATGACTCAAGGGAAAATTTATGTACCAAAATGACCACATTTTGAGAAATCGGCATTGGTAGTACCGTTTTTGGCTTAAAGTCGGCTCTGCGATTGGAACTAATGCCGATTTTGGTCACCAAAAGTCACGAGGAAGAGGCTTAGGATTAATTAATGCCGTTTTGGATTAAGAGAAGGCGCATCGCCAATACCGACTTCAACTAGGGTTATAGTGAAGTCGGCATTGGCAATGCCGATTTCTACCCAACATAAATCCCCTCACAGCCTCTTCTTTCTCATTCTTTCCTAACCATTTCTCCGTCCATTTCAATTTCAGAGCTCAACATTCTTCAATATTTTGTGAATTAAGCATTATTCAAGGTACATTTTATTCTTTTTTATATATTTTGACTGTCGAATGAATTGATATATTTTGATTTGTATAATGTGATTTGTTGCTTTTTTATATATTTTGCTTGTTGAATTAATTTGTTTAGGGAAAAATATGAGTGGACTTCCACTTATTTTCATGTGCTACGGGAGGAGATGATGAAAACCCGTTTGGAGATAGTAATCTTGAACAGGGCCGAAATTTCCCTTAGGGCAAAAACTCGGTGGAGTTACAAAAAATTGATTAGTAAGTTATATAAGAAAATTGATATAGAGCCAAGGGATATTAAATTGAAAGTTATTTGTAGATATCCGCATAGTATGGGCAATGGGTTGGCAAATTACATTCCGCTTGAAGTCGAAAATGATATGTGTGTGAAAGTCATGTTTGATGTTTCGCTCAATTAGGTGGGATTGGTAGCTTGCGCTTGTATATTATCATGGATTTTAGACTTGATAATACCGTGCGTTCGATGAGGTTGAAACACGTGAGGAGCCGATACAAAATGATAACTACCTTGAGAGAGATGCTTTTGGTTTTGAAACACATTGGGAAGAGGAAAGGGAAGTGGAACCGAAGTGGAAGCAGTAGTGGAAGTGGAAGGGGAAGCGGAAGAGGTAGAGGAACGTGAAAACGATGATGATTCAGACATGAAAGTCATATCCTCGCAAAGAAGTTCTGATGCCGATTCGGATATGAAGATTGTTCGAGTGCAACTCGATAACGAGAATGAGGGTGATGATGGGGAAGGTGGTGATGTAGGAGCACGTATGATTACTTTTCAAGGTGAACCGCAAAATCAAATGTATGGGAGAGGAGACTATCAATTTTACCGTGATATTGGTGAAGGGTCGAGAATTATGATAATACGAATACAAGTTTGCCGAATGGAATGCGGAGAAGGATGCAATCGCTAAAGGTATTCGCTTCGTACAAGATTGATGTGCAAGACATCGTATAAAGAAGTACCATATTAAGAAGAATCTCGAGGTTCAAGGTGAGAAAGAGCACACCGCAAAAGTGGACTATCGAGTGTTTGGTGAAACAGCTTCCCGCAATTTCTATGTCAATGTGAGTCTCAAGAAGGGTGGGTACCGGGAAGTAACTAAGTACAAGGGTCCACATTCTTGCTTGGCTTCGCATGTTAGCGGCAATCATCCTAATTTAGATGCTAAGTTTATAGGACGAGAAGTTTTTGATCTTGTCAAGGCCGATCCAGAGTACAAGATTAAGCTTATCATGATAAATATAAAATCACTCACTTCACGTGAAGGGATGTTTCATATCGGAAGGCATGGTGTGGTAAACAAAAAGCCATCGCTGAAGCATATGGGGACTGAAGAATCTTATAGAAAGTTGCCACGTTTGTTAGCAAATCTATTCAAAAGTGGAACCCTTCAAACCATTGTGGAGTTTTCTAATCGTCCCGAAGCCGGTCCTCCAGTTCGTTTGACCGTGTGTTCCGGGCATTTGGCCCTTGTTTGGAAGCATTCTCTCATTGCCGTCCCGTCATTTCGTTGATGGCACATTCTTGCATGGAAGATATAAAGGGGTAATACTTATTGCTATGGGTGTCGATGCGAATGATAGTTTACTTCCACTTGCTTTGCTCTTGTTGAAAAAGAAGACCATGAAAACTGTCTTGGTTCTTACATCTTCTTTGCGTACATGTTATTAGGGCTCGTGAAGTTTGTTTGATATCCGATCGCCACAATGGGATCCTTGCCACTATTGGAGAAAATGGTTGGCCACGAACCGTCAGGCACAGTGGTGCATGTTGCATTTACGAGCTAATTTCCTTTACACTCATAAGGGGGTTGGCTTAAAAGATCTTTTTTGGCGTGCCGTTAGCGCCACCCAGACCGAAAGATGAAAAATTACTTGGCTCGATTCGTATAATCAATCGCGAGGCGCTTAAATGGTTTGAGTTGTTGGATGCTAAAAAGTGGTCAACGGGCGCATTTACGATGGTGGATATAGGTATGGCATTAAGACTACCAATTTGTCTCGAGGTTTTTAATGGTGTGATGAAAGGAGCACGAGGGATGCCTATTTCGGGTATTGTTGAGATGGCCTTCTATAGGTGTGTGGAATACTTTCAAAATAGACTCTCGATATCAATAAGGGCTTTAGGGGGTATCCCGGTAACCCCAATATAAATGCTAGATCTGCTATTCACCAAAGTGGTCCAACAAAAATATGATTTCAACTTGAAGAAGGCCGGCTATCATAGTGTTAGGAGGTTTAACAATACTCCAAAAGAGGTGTTTATCAAGTTACAACCGGGCGACGCGGTGAAAGGGGTGGAAGGATTCAAGTGGTGGAATTGGGTCCTCGAGCATGCACTTCGTGGTAAATGGGTGCAATATCATTACCCTTGTTCGCATGCTCTTGCCTCGCTTCAAAGCCCAACATATTGATGGTTTGAATTTTGTTGATCCCTTTTACAGCCTTGAGGCGTACCACAATACATGGAGGGGCACTTTTAATCCGATCCACGACGAGGCTTACTGGAATGTAGATCATCTTGTCCCAAGTTTTTATCCTAACCCAATGCACCGGCGTGATAAGAAGCAAGGAAGACCTAAATCAAGGCGGATTAGAAATAGGATGGATTGGCAGGTGGAGAAAAGGAAGTTTCTGCTATGGGATATGCAAGTGGAGAAGGTCACACTAAAAGAAGATGTCCAACTCTTAAAGGAGGATTAAATGTTATTTTCTAGTACTTGTAATATGTTTTGTTTAACTATTTGTAATATATTTAAGTATTCGTAGATGTTATTTGAACTTTGAACTTGTAATATATTTAAGTATTCGTAGATGTTATTTGAACTTTGAACTTGTAATATATTTAAGTATTCGTAGATGTTATTTGAACTTTGAACTTGTAATATATTTAACTATTTGTGACTGTTATTTTATTAAGTGTTTGAAAAATGATGACATAATATTCGCTTACTCGATAAAAATTACAAAATTCAAAGTGACCACATCCCTGGCCACATAGGAAAATATTACATAAACATAAATAAATAAATTCAAAGTGACCACATCCCGGCCACATAGGAAAATATTACATAAACATAAATAAATAAATTCAAAGTGGACTACATCCCTGGCCACATAGGAAAATATTACATAAACATAAATAAATAAATTCAAAGGGACTACATCCCTGGCCACATAGGAAAATATTACATAAACATAAATAAATAAATTCTGACCACATCCCTTGGCCACATAGGAAAATATTACATAAACATAAATAAATAAATTCAAGGACTACATCCCGGCCACATAGAAAACATTACATAAATTCAAGTACATATTAAATCCGACGTAAATTCTAATAATACATGTCCAAAGATGAAATTAACAATCCTTAGGAAGACCTTAGAAACATTGGAAGGAACAATGTTAAGTAGTTTTTTTGAGCGTGATATGGTCCAAACAAATGTACTTAATAGATCAACAAAACAAAACATTTAGAACAAAATGTTAAGGATATATTTAGGGAGTGTAATGTTAAGGAAAATATTTCATACCCGAGTAAGTATCGTAACAAGACCTTCACCTATGTCACTTCCGCCCTCGCCTGCTTCAACACTTTGTCACCTAAGTAAGCTTCAATACCGTCGCCGGATCCTTCAAAATCACGTGAAAACTTCCACTCTCGCTTGTGTGAACTTCTTGACCACAACCACAACCTAATACAACAAAAATATAATGATCAATTATTTATAAATTTTAACCTTAACTATAATTAAAATAAAATAATATACCCGTTCCACCCTCTCATATTTTTTGACAGCTCTCCTCGATCATTCTCAAGGGATAATAACTACCCTCTCAAGTAGCTTAGATAGTCCATAGCAAAGAAGCCAAGCTTTGCCCCGAAAATAATCATCTTCCTCCGGCTCGTCAAGTTTTTTACGTATGACCTCGGGGTCGACCGAGCGGGAGGTCCCCGAGATACATGAGCTTTTCCTGGTCCGATGCCGACGCATGGCTAATCGTGCTTCACCAAATGGGACCAGGTATGATATGACGGGGTGGAGATTCTCTCTCTCGTTCGATTTGAGGCGGTGGAGAATCAAACCGATTTAAAAGTTGAGAGAGACTAGCGGTTACCGAAGTGGTTCTCGTCCAAGATACCGGGGTTGATTTGGATCCATTTTGATATATTTTGATCTTGGGTCGAGAGAGATGGATGAGAGATTGAGAAATGGATGAATTCGTTTTTGAGGTCACCGGGTCTTTTAAAGGGTAAGTATTCTCGAAAACGGTATTCGTAGTACCGTTTTTGATAGTTCCGACAAAAACGGTATTCGTAGTGCCGTTTTACGCTTCCGACAAAAACGACATTCGTAGTGCCGTTTTTGGACAGCTTTACAAAAACGGTATTGATAGTCCCGTTTTTCAAAGTTCCGATAAATATATCTTTTTGACTCGATGTGACAAATTTACTCTAACTCATACGAAACCGGTACCAATCATTTTATAACTTACCAACTAATACGAAAAAATAAGAAATTGAAGAGAGTCATAATAACTTACCAATTAATTCGAAAATAACTTACCAATTAATTCGAAAAAATAAGAAAATATTTATTGACCACATCCCTGGCCAAATAGGAAATCGCCGTGATATGCATCCTCGGTGTAATTGTTAGGAGGATTACGTGGCCTATCACTTCTCCTAGGTAGAAGGCGAGATAATACACGACCTACTCGTGATGTGCTAGCCGGACGAGATGATGATGGTACCCGAGTAGGGTCTCGTGTGACCAAAAGGTGTAGCCTCCGAAACGACATTCGAGGTAGCCGAGGAGTATAATCCATTTGAAGGCTTCGCCTTCCACTCGACTCCGAGAACCATACGATGTGAACCCCATCCCTAGAGGTGGACGAGATGATGATGGATCATAGTCAACGCTTCTTCTTCGACTTCCACTCACTCCCGAAGTATATGATGCAAAACCTAAATTTGGAGTGGGAGTTGGAGTATAATCCATCCGCGTATCGTAGAATCCATAGTTTCTCGCCCGGGAGAAAGCGTCATTCGCCGCCTCCTCACTCGCCCTCCTCATTCTGTTCCTCCTCATTCCCTTCCTCCTCATTCCCTTCCTCCCCATTGCCCCCTCATTCGCCGCTCTCCTCAAAATGTACCTCCGGATCATCCCCGCACATGATAAATTATAATTCAAGAAAAAGACCCTTCTCGTTAAATATTTAATGTATCCACGAAAAATAAACATATTACCTCGGGATCAGCCCGCACATGTTGACCACGTCTACGAACCCGATTTCGTCTCTCGTGGCACCCCTACAACACGATCTACCGGTGGTGGGGAGTTTCGAGGGCATCCACTGCCTCACTGCCTAATAGACGATAACGATTGTCCGATGACATCACGGTAACATATAGGTGTTGTGAGCGTAAGGCGTATCCCTCAACCTCAAGTATGGCATTCTCGTTGGATATGTACGCGCGCCGAAGGTTTTGAATCGTTGAAAATAATAAAGAAGGAATAAATAATAACGATAAGATAAAAATGGTAAAAAATGAACTAAAGTAAATATGTACTATTTAACTTACCAAACCCTCATAACGACTAGCATGCGCCCGTACCCCTCGGCCTCCACATCATTTGGATTCGGATCAATAACCGTGTGATTCGAGAGTACCATAACATATAGGGATGTGCTAAATCTACATCCTCGATACCGTATTGCCCATCCACCACCAAATTAGCCCGCGATTCCACATTCCTATGTAAGATATGTGGAAATTGAGCCAATTAACTCTGTTCGACCTCGTCTGGCCAAGTCCACGCAGTAATCACTCGTGTCATGTGGGTCGTGATACCCCGTAACATCCCGAACCGCCTCATTACTCGATCAGAAGGTGCCACTCAACCCTATCAAAAGCAAATGAGGCACCTTTCGCTCTCCATATATGCCGTCCCCGGAAGCAATATGCCGGACCCCGGACACTAAAGTACGGCCGCCACTCAACCTCGATCCTCGCCAAATACGCTAGCCGATCTCGATATCCACGCAAGTTGTGGCCGGTAAGATGCGTATGTGATAAGTGGACCTTGCCACCTACATATGGAGCAATTTCACATACAAATTAATGTGTAATAATCAAAATCAAGAACATAAAATATTATGTGATTTTAAAATGAATTTATTTTAAAATACCTGCAACCATATGGCAGTAATGCATCCTGAAGAATGACATCTCCACGTGTCCTTACGGGTCGTAGACACAACAACCGTTCCCAAGCCCAAAGCTAAAAACATAAAGAAAAATATTTAGTGTCACGTACAAAACATATTTCATTCAATAGAATAATATAAGCAAATATAATTGACATACCTGCACAATTGTTAAGAATCCACCACAACATTTCGCATCGGGCTTTGTCGCCACACACAACTCCCGATATAAAAACGCTAACGTAGCACTACCCCAACCGTAGTTCCCAATCGCGTCAACGTTCCTAAGCGTAGGAGGTACATCGCCACCAAGATATTACTCGTGTCCGCATCAATAATGACCCTATGGATATCAAAATATAGGCCCGAGTATACTGATTAATCAATTCGGCATGCGCATTTGCAGGAAGATCCTCCCACCGAGCCGGGCTTGGTCTATAATCCACTTAATAGACAATCTACCACCCTTCAAGTCTCGATTCAAGCGGTCGAATCCCAAGTAACTCCTCACATAATTGGCACCATTCCAACCTATGCATATTGGTTCGGCTATGAATCACAGTGCTCCCCGTCTATAGGAAGGCCACATAAAAAGCCAACATCCTCAAGGGTGACGGTCATCTCCCCAACCGGCAAATGGAATGTGCGCGTCTCTCGGACGCCATCTCTCAACTAAAGCCGCTATCAAATGCCGCCATATTTGAAATGACCTAACTTATAAACACCGTAGAATCCTACTTCTAAAAGTTTGCTCGTATCCTAACATCCAAGTTTGTAGGAAGTTCCTGACCGCGCCTAAATCTAATAGTCTCAACTTCCCGTCTAGCCCAAATAAAATTTGAATCCGTGTTTATCTCTGTAATCTTAATACGGAGGGGTCTAGCGGCCCCGGATCAACAAATGCTTGGGTTTGGTCCATCTCGAAACAAACAACAAAACTATTAAACTAAAATTCATGAAAAAAAGGTCAGCCTCGTTAAATATTTAACCGAAAAGGACAATTTTCTCGACGGTTTAGTTAAGTTTTTAATGTAAGATGGCATTTTTTTGACAAAAAGACACAACCTAATTATTAAACTATAATTCAGTAAAAAGCCCATTCTCGTTAAATATTTAACCGAATAACGAAAACTCGTTAAATTTTTGACAATACGCTTAAGTTTCGACATAAACTTAACATTTTCGTTAAATTTCTAACAAAATTCGAATAAATTAAAAATCAAGTTTAATTAAATCTTAATAAATAACATGTATGTAGGAAACTCAACAAAAATTAACACAAATTATATAAATAAATATAATTAAAACGCAAATTATAGAAATAAAAATCAACAAAATACTAACCTTATATTTTAAAAACGTGAGTATGAATAACGTTTTTAGGATTTTGAATGTTATTCTTCGTTGGCTTGATGAGATCTTGGTTGGTTTCAATGGCTATGGGCCGTGAGAGATAGAGAGAAGATGAGAGAAGAGAAGAGAAGGTGGGAATGAAGGGATGAAGGGAAGGGGATCCGACGCACGGATTCTTTAAAGTCGAAGTCGGCACTACCAATACCGACTTCACCCCACTTTTTCTTAAAACGGCATTGGTAATGCCGACTTCATCAGAAGCCCTAAATGAAGTCGGTATTATCAATGCCGACTTTACTTAAAATTCAAACCTTCGTAATTAAGGCAATTTAACCTCCCTTTAATCCTCCCAATTAATCCTCCTCCAATGGCTGACTTTTGACTGACCAAAATCGGCATTGGTAGTGCCGACTTTAAGCCAAAAACGGTACTACCAATGCCGATTTCTCAAAAAGTGGTCATTTTGGTACATAAATTTTCCCTTGAGTCATTTAGGTAAATATGGATTTAAATGGAATATTATAAAAAAAATCTCTTTATTGTGTCATAATAAACATGTTCGTGCAAGTATATGTATGCATATTTCGTATTAATCACTCCTCTTTATAAATGAATTCGATAACAAAAAGATTTTTGATTTTTTTTGTCAAATTACCTAAAAAATAGCGATATAAATATTCGAGATGTACTTTCTTCCTAATTACACCTTTTCATATATGTTGCAACTATATCATTTAATTTTTATGATAAGTCATATTTGCATTTGTCTTAATTAGGGACATTCTTAATTTTTAGTCTTAATAAACTTACGAAGCATGCAGTTAATAAGAGTTTATCGCTTAAACAATACGATATGAAAAAGTAAGATAAAATTAACATGTTTTTGTAAAAAATCACTCGATCTGAACATTATCAAGCTTACAAATTTAAAACATTAGCCAGTAGCATCATATATATCTAAAAGTGGAGACGAACTTTGTTCATCTTCCACCCTTTCCTTCCCATCTTAAGGTTAAGGTTGTGCGATGATTATGGTCATTTTAAGCAATTAAAGATAATGGCACTTTAAACATGGTTTTAAACTACCAGTGAGTACAGGTGCCTTTGTGCGCAAGTGTAAATTAGAAGGGGTGAATGTGAATAAACAAAATCCAGCCTCTTATCACGAGAATAATGAGAAATTAGACTTGCACTTTGCTCTTATTTGGGCTATTCCATAAGCTCCATTTTCGTGTGTTTGATCAAGAAAAGAAAGGTGGCTAAAGGGATTTCTAACCACTTCTCCATTGCTGCTGCCGGAGCAGCGAGTAAAATTCAGATAATGATATACAAAAATATGTTAAATAATGTAAAAATTGCACTATAAATATAAATAAAAAGAAAAGTTTTTACATTGTTTAGTGAAGCTTTTATACGACGTTGTTTGATATTTACATCATATTTTAATATAAAAAATTGTTTTTATATTTGTTCAAAATATTTTACATTGTGTAATGCAATATTTATTGACATTATTTGATTTAGATATCGATGCACTAGTAAAGTCCGCTTCTTTATTTCTCATTGTTTGGCTAAAGTAGTAAAGTCCGCTTCTTTATTTTGGACATTTTTCGTAGAAAAGTTATTGTATACTCTCTGTAATTTTTTTAAGTGGTTAGTTTGGTTGAAGGTTAATAAAACATTAATATTTTTTTCATGTAAGTTAATCCTTTTATTTCGATGTTAGATTGAATGAAATTTGAGCAATAATTTAGGTTATTTTCAGTTACTCTAATGAAAATATAAAACTTATTATATACAACATTATAGATATTATCAAAAACAATTTTAAATTTTGATTCAGATAATTAGAAGTAACCTAAATAATTGTTTAAAGTTCATTCAAGCTAATAATAAAAAAGCAGGGGTTAATTTTTCAGGACGGAGGAAGAGAGTATTTTTTTTTAGTAAAAAATTCAAATTATTATTAATAATATTTTTAATTGTTTATACCAAGTTTAGAATTTTAATGAAATACATATTTTCTTAAATCGTTTTATTAAATCTCAATCAAATTACAATAGAAAATTAGAATATCATTTTGGGATGAAATTACTGTAAAATTGAAAAAAAAAATTATTTTGGATATTTAAGAGAGTGTATATCTTCATATAAATGTATAATTGTATTTTTAATTAAGAAAAAATATGCATATTCATTTTAAGATGGTGGTACTAAAAGAACAATTGGGTGCCATTGTGCCCAAGTGTGATTTATTGCGTCAACACTTTGAGCTGTTATACTTGCATTTTCTAAATAAGCTTTTGCTTATGTAGGATTAGATTTCAAAATTACGATATTTACTTTTAGCAGTGAAATAGCATAATTATTCTTGCTTTATATTTTAAAATTTTTAATTTTTAGAGTATATAATTACTATAAAATCTTAGGAAAAACTAGTTTTTCCTATTAATTTGGAAAAACTAGTTTTTAAAAAATCGTTGTGAGATTTTCGTAATTAATTAGAATAAAAAAAATGCCCAGTGACATTTTGTAATAACTGGAACTTTTCTAAAAAATCACGCGATGACATTTTCGTAAATAATCAGAATTTTTTAACACTTTTGGCACTATTTATAACTAAAATTGACACGTTTTTCAATGCACACGACACTTTTCTAACACTAAAGTTGTTGCACTATTTAACATTAACACCAATATTAAAAAAAAACAACTGACACTTTTTATCATAGACATTGAAAAACACTATAACTGTTTTTAAAAAAGTGTTAGTTAATTTCAAAAATGTCACCGCAAATTTTAAATGAAGTTCCAACTAATTACAAAAATATCACCCCACATTTTTAAAACTAGTTTTTTATATATGTTTGAAAAAACTAGTTTTTCAAAAAAGTACATTAATTTTTTATATATGTTTGAAAAAACTATTTTTTTTTAAAGTACATTAATTATAATAACATACTGTTAAAATATATAATAAAATATGAAAAAAATGATAAAGAATCATATAAAGACAATATAGTAAAAAATAGACATTCACAAAACTCTAAAAAAAAAAGACAATTCATTTTGGGTGGATGAAGTATGCTTATTTTTTTATTTTATTTTATTTTATTTTGTAATATTTTTAGTTTAGCCATTATAAAATCAAAACAATCTACCAAGAAACAAATAATACAAAATTATTTTGTGCATTAGAGTATTTCATGGTATTCCATATCAATGTACCTGCATGTGATCATATAATGTAGCACTTTATTATAATTAAGTCTATACTTACTCTTTTCAAAATAATAATAATAAGTCTTTACATATTTTATTGGCTACTGGAGAAATTATTCTGAATAAAGAAAGGGCATTGCTTGTACCGTTGGTACTTTATTTTTTAATTACGACACTTTACCACTTTACCGACAGATTATTTATTGGTGTCACTAGTAACAATAAATTTTTTGCAATTTATGACAGTATTCACTCACATGTGACGGACATAAAAAGAAATAAGTTTTCAACGCTGACGGATGGAGATATATATATATATATATATATATATATATATATATATATATATATATATATATATATTGTACCTGAAACATCACAAAAAAAAAAGTGCAAATAGAAATTACCGAAAAGAATTAAAATAAATTTACATTAAGAATATGAAAGACGATTTAGGTAAGATGCTTTTAATTAAGTAAACGAAAAATATCAATAAGTGCCCTACCAAAGATTTTACTTTATAAATAATCTAATGCAACTAGGAGGAGTTTAATTGATGCAAAATATTATAAGCAAAATGTCCATCTTTTAAAACTATATTCTAATAACTTGTCATTAAAAAACCTATCATCATTTGGTAGATTTTATGGCCAAAATGAACTATCGTGCTACCGACAATGTTTCCTAAATTATACTTCCACCTAAATCTCTATGACTATCTTTGTTTGTTAAAGAGATTGAAATTGAATGATTATTTTCATTGATATAGAAAATATAAAAAGCAATAAATAAATTATCCAAAAAAATCTGAAATCCTTATCTTTGATATAACAAATTCAAAATATAGTTGATACACTTCTAAAGACTTGATAATTCCTACTAAATAGAACTTATTGAAAACAAACAATAAATAAAAGGAAAAAAATGCAACAGTAGTCACCCAACTATAAAGATTGTTTGAATTTCATATCGAAACTAATTTTCGTTACAAATATAGTACTACCTCATCTATTTTGAGTGGAGATGGCGGTGGTTAGTATTAGATTTTCTAAATGAGATAGTATATATAGATCTTTGTGCTGCTGTTACAATGATTAAAAAATTGAGAATCAATCTCAAATCTAAATATCTTTTATATGAATCTAATCCTATATAATAAACAGTGTATTCCAATTAATACAATCAACAAGATTGATTTCAAAAGGTGTGTGTGTGTGTTCAAGATTCAAAAACTGATTATAATATAAGTATTACAGGTTGATAAATCTTCTTGTGGTTAGAAGGCTTGAGAGATTTCTGATTAATTAATATTTCTTTAAACCTTGAATATGAAGTGTTTGAAGATTCACAGAATTCTGAAAATCTGATTATGAGCTTCAACACTTCTTGAGGATTTCAACAACAATATCTCTTGTGATATTCATGGCTTGAACACAAGGCCTATTTATAGTCTTGATAATAAATTAGCTGATGTCTAATTGGAGCACATTTCCTTTTTGTCTTAATGTGCAGAGTTAGTGGAAATGTGGTGTATCCTTGTACAAATGGCAACATCTGTCACCTTTTTGAAATTCTTTGAGTGAACTCGAAAATGATATAATTCTTTCGAGTTAACTCCGAGAGTTTTGGTCGTAGTCAATTATACCAAGATCCGATATTCAATCTTCAATCTTTTCAATTTGGCTACACGGGAGTAGGGTGAGGTCACCATGCGGTCGACCGCATTGAATGAAATTCACCCGAAGCTTAGCAATGAGTCACGTGCGGCCGGGCCGGTACGGTCGACCGCATGGTTGGGCTCTTTAGTCTTTCTTGAGCCAAAACAATTAGAAATTATATCGTTCTAAAGCCTAAATAACTCTACTATAAAAATGGATTTAACTAAAAATTTGAAGTGTAAAACTTTATACATATGATCCTAAATTTCATGTAAAAACAAATAGGTGATGGTATCAAATCAAATCAAGTAATAGAAGGGGTTTATAATAAGCATACCCAACAATCTTTCCCTATTTGATTAAGACCACTACCTGCTATAAAAAGGCTATATACTGTAGTTGGTAAAAACATGTCAAAAAGTTTAAGTATGATAACTTATGTCCCAATTAAATGCACACACAAGCCTATGTTATAGATTTCTAACTTCCTATAAAGTGAAAATAAATTACATAGTGGAAGTAAGAAACAAACACTTAGTGCATTAAAAAAATATGTTATCATGAAATGTAGGAATGCTTTTAAACTAAATGTATGAACATCATGCATATATATGAGATATGCATGTTATATAAATGAGTTAAGAAATAATGCAATCATTATTTTAAAAACAAACAGTTTGAATAAATAAAGTTTTCAAAAACATAATGATACATTCAAATTCATAGAGATTAGAAAATTGTGGCTTACAAATTTCAACCAAAACCGTAAGTAAAGGAAGCACTAAAAATAAAAAGATTCCAAAGTCTTCTAATCGCAGCTTCATTCTTCATAAAACTTCACTCAATCTTCAATGACGGGGAGGAGGAGGAGGCTATCACGATCTCCGATGTTGATATATTTGCTGACCGCGGGGTCTGTTGAGGAGCGTGGGCCGGAGGAAGATCTTCTCGGCATATGAAAAGCGTAAGCCTCGTAACCAATTTCTTCCAAAGACTTTTCACCTATCGTTTCAAAGACTCTTCTAAGTTCGCAGTTTCACCATTTGTGGCGCTTTGACCACGCCCAAGCCGTTCTCAATGCTTTCAAAGGCATCCGCCGATAAATCGCGAGCTCTTCAACCCTTGTTATCTAATAGTCAATCCTTGAAGTATGTATGATCATCTTCCTCGACACTTCCGAATCTTTCCCCAATGGCAAAGCTTAGGGCTCCCTTGATGGACATGTCTCGCAACATCTTCAATCTTCTTGTTTTTCTCAATTACCTTAGCCTTGTCTAAGCCCATAACTCTAGACATTTCATCTCCCGCATTCCTTCATTCTAAGGACAAGATTGTGTTGAAGTGTTTGGGTCATCACCCTCATTATTTCCTTTAAAAACTCTCGGGAGATAGAATTTTCAAGAGTAAGACGAGGAGGAGGAGCAATGGTGTGGTAGCGTACCTAAGGTTTAGCTTTTGTACTATTCTGTCATGAGAGAATGTCTTTAACTCGCCTTTGTTATCGGGATACTCTCCCCTTAATGGTATCAATCACTAGTGGAGGGCAGGAGTTCACCCTCGGGGCTTGGAGGCTCTGAAAACATGTGAGGCGCAAACAGAGCGTGCCTTGGTTTGCTATAAGTCGGGCCAATTGGCTCACGAGTGGTCAAGCCGTGTGATTGGAGGTGAGAGTTTCCACTCAAGTGAGGACTGGGTCGAGGGTTGCTGATTGTATCCCTGGCTTCTGGGGGAAGTGTTTGAGCTTTGGTGAGGAGTCAGATATTTGGAGGAGTTGGCAATCATATCGCCTGCCATGTCACCGAATCCGGCCGGGGCTGTGACTTAGGAATCTCAACATCATTTTTCAACAAGGCCTTCTTGGCACACCAACATTGACTTCTTATTCTTTTTCAACATTAACATTATCAACTTCTCACTTCATTTTCAAATTTATCCCTAGGCTCAAGAAACGGTTCATCTAGCCATACCTGGCATCATCATCCTGGAACAATGGATTTCAACTTTCTTTTTATAGGCTCAACAAGAGGTGTTTCGAGGGACGAGTCAACCAAATTTTCAAAAAATTCTTCTTTACCATCTCCTAGACCCATATCTTCAACAATGAGACATTT